>QFDD01000180.1:0-61628 GCA_006871305.1 Vachellia collinsii | reverse complement strand
AGGGCCGGCCCTTTTAGGCCCGCAATAATTTTTTTAATATTTTTTTAATAATTTATATGTATTTTACATAATAAACATATTTTAAATTTATGATTTTGGTTTATTATTTATTGCAAAAACTTAAAATGATGATGATGATGGTGTTACAGGTGAAATAGTTTATATTTTTTTATCTCACTAAAGTAAAGCCTTTTGAGTCTATTCTTAATGAAGCTTGGTCAAATTCAAATATTCTTAAAATTGAAGATAATGATGATGATTGATGAAGAAAGAAGCTTATATTGTATGATTTGTGAACTTAAATTTAAGACTTTTCAGAGTATTTATTATTTTGGATGTAGTTATTTAAATAATTAGATATAATTTTCTATGTTTTTGAATAAGAAAAATTGCATTATATTAAAAAATTGTATTTTTTATAAAAAAAAAATGAACAGTGCCGGCCCGCGGGCCGGCCCTCGGCCCGACCTCTCACGGGCCGGGCTTCAAAAATCAGGGGGATTTTGGGATTAGGGCCTAAACGGGCCGGCCCTAATTCCCATCTCTAATCCTAGCTGCTAAGGCTAAAAAATAAAAATAACTAGCAAGCATGACCTTTTTCTTGTAGTTTAAAGTTTATAAGAAGAAAATATTTAAAATTTATGATTGGGAGTAAGAAGAAAACTTGAAACTTTACAAAGATTCGTTATTAAATTTTAGAGTTAATGGATAAAAATACCCATTAGCTTTTACTAAAAGTGTATACAATATCAAATGTTTTTTGAAGATGTAAAAAATATCTATTTATATATAAAATTGGAGTAAAAATGACAAAACCGTTAAATATAACCTAATATTGTTACATATGGATATTCAAAAATAGCATAGGCTCAATTATAAAAAATAACTGTGTTACATTATATTTAATGACTTTAAAATTTTTACTTATATTTTAAATGTTCATAGTATTTTTGCACCATGAAAAGTATTTGATACTGTATACACTTAAGGTAAAATCTCATGGTCTTAATCCTAAATTTTAAATATTAAAAAGATTATTTAAATTTCAAATTTTTTTATGCAATTTATTTAGCCCATTTTGTATATTAAATTTTTTTTTTAAAAAAAAACAATGTGTGCGTTTTTGTCGTCTTGCTGATATCATTTTCTCCCAGCTGTCGATGAAGTTTCACATTTTCTGGATTTCCCATTTCTCCAACATTTTTTGTCCCATTCCATTCGCTCCTTCAGTTTTTCTCTCCTTTTTACCCTTGTAAAATTAATTACAACCCAATCTCATTTTGTTCCTATATTTGTCCTAAATTATATTTAATATCGTAGGAAAAATATGTCTAACTAGGTAGTAAGCCTCCTCAATATTTAAATGTCATTATATTTTACTTTTTTTAAGAACTATTTACATTTTAAATGGTTAATTAAAATTCCAATCTTTTATGGTTAAGAAGCATCCGGCATTCTAAAGTATTTTTTTAGATGTGTAATTAAAAGTATTTTTAATAGCCTAAAGTACTACTTTTATGCTTTAGCATTGGATGGACCTGAAAATAATTTAAAGTTTTGTATGTATCTAAAAAATACTTTGGAGTACAAGGTGTATTAAAGAAATAGCTCAGGATGCTGAAGGAACTTTAAAAAAAATATTTTATGGTGTTAGATGCATTTAAAAATAAATACTTTATGGTATTAGATGTATTTTAGCCCACTTTTTATTAATTTTCTGTAATTTTCTTTTTTTTAAAAAAAATTGTTGTCTTCAGGTAATATCTTCAATATTTCTTAATATTTTGTTGACACAACTGACTATATATCAATTTAATATTGAAAAAATCCAATTAAATTCAATTAAAATGTCCAAATTTAGATTTATGCGTACATTTTCAACAAATTAGGATAAGAGGCCTAATTAGGGATTATAGAATTTCTCGTCCTTTTGTTTTTCTCTACTTTTCTATTCCATCTCATTCTCCTTCACCTTGCTATCTCTTCTCCTTCTATGTTCGTCTACTGATTTTTCCAAATCTCTAATTTACTATCTAATGTTTGATATCAATTTCACACCATGTGTTGAAAAATTTACACCCACCATTAGAGAATTAAGCATTCAAATATATGAAAAACGACGTAACTTATCTTCAATTTTACTTGTTTCACTTCATATGGGTATTATGGTCTTTTAATAATATTTACAAAATTCCAAATTAAACCTATTAACCTTATTAGGAATTTATTTAAAGTATATGTTTGAATCTGGATTTGAGTATTTCAGCTGAATTTAATTGAGATTCTTCCCCAATATTTCACTGTCATTATATGGTTAATATTTAACAAGATGAGCATATAAAATATTTATTATATTATTTAATTATTAATCATTATTTTCGTTATTAATGTTTTATTGTATTGCATAATCAAGAGATGTATGGCTGAAATAAAAACTGGTATTTTGATTTTTGAACATGTCGCATAAATATATAATCAATCACTTGAATAGAATGTAGGCAAAATCACATATAAAGAAAAAAGTTTAGAGAATTTAATTACATATCAAACAAAAAAGTACGTTATTAATTAGACCTTTTAAATTATAGCAAAATTAATCAATGATTTAGCCTTTTGACGGTGTTCATTGAACAACGGTATAGACAGAGGTGGGCGGGCTGTGGAGTGGGCCCCACTGAAAGTGCGGAGGGGCAGCGCTGAACTGGCATCGCAGAGCAGCCCCACCCCATGCTGGCCACGCTTAAAGCTAAAGGCTAAAATTATATTGCATCTTATTTTTAATATAATAATAAGTTAATTTTTTTTTGAGTGATTAATGAAATTAATTAATATATTAACCATTTTTCTACAAATTGATTTTTTAAATTTATAAATTAATATGTAATATAATAAATTACACAATATATATTATAATTAAGTAATTAGCTTTTTCAATATTCTAAAAAAAAGTTAATTACATTTTATATTAAGAATTTGAGATGATATATTAGCTTTTATAGTTAAAACTGAAGGTAGTATACTGTGAGAAAGAAAATACAAGAGTTAGATGTATCAGAATAAAATATGAGCTTCAAATGGTTTTTCTAATTAAAGTATGTAAAAAGTTATTATCTAAAAACTTTAAAAGGTTAAAAAAAAAAAAGACTTAAGTTAGGGCACTCTATGTGTACAAAACTTACAAAATTCCAATGCATTTTATATAAAAAATTTATTAGGTTCTTTTAATCAATAAAATTTTTAAATAAAAAATTTTCACTAATTTTTTTTTTGTTGAGTTGAATTTTTAAGGAGTCTTTATTATTTTTATCATTTAATAAATTAAAATTGTTACTTATTGAACACTTATTTTAGTAAAAGTTTCAAAATTTATTTATGACCACTGTAATTACATATGAAATTGAACTCGTGTTTTGCCACCACAGGGTGAAGTATGTGCAACTAGACTAATAAGGCTTTTTTCAATTCACACACGTCTTTGTTTATTAGATATAATTTTATTTAAAGTATTGTTTATTATTAAATATGGACACTTTTCACTAGCTAAGAAACCTTTTAATTGCTTGTTATAAAAAAAAAAAAAGAAACCTTTTAATTGCTACCGTTTCATTTATTTTTTAGGTTAATGACATTTAATTTCACGAAAAAGTTAAATTAGTTCTTAAGAACTTCAAGGGAATAAGACCATTTCAAAGTCCTGATTTAGGAACTAACACATATTTAAGAGAAATTTTTTTCCATTCTTGCTTGTGTGTGTCTACATACATACATACATACATACATACATACATATGCATGTGTGAATATATATATATATTCATACATACATATATATTCATTAATTAATTAAATTATTTTATTAATCAGTCGATAAAGAAAGAAAAGCAAATGAAACGTGATTCAGTTTTGGAGTATGATTAGGATATGATATGATCTGATCCAAGTATCTGGTGTAGCCTTGGGAAGCTCCAGCTTCCGGCTTAGCATCCTTCCCCACCCACCCATCTCTCTCTCTCTCTCTCTCTCTCTCTCTCTCTCTCTCTCTCTCTCTCTCTACAACAAAACGATAACATACTCTCTTCACTCCTCTCCTCTCGTCTCTTACCTCTGGCCTCAAAATGGATTGTTGGTCGTCCTCCTTGCAGGTTGATGAGGAATTCGAGAAGCTCGTCATTCGCATGAATCCTCCCAGGTTCGTTCAAATTTCCTTCACTTTCACATACTCTCCTCTCATCATCGCTTTCGTTTCTCTCTCATATTTTTCTGTCTTATGTATCTATCAATTTCTTTGAACGAAACAGGGTTTCTGTTGATAACACTTCCAGCGCCACTACCACTTTAATTAAGGTATTTTATTCAACTATCGACTTTCAGGGATTATCTGTTTCCCATTTGTAATGCGTCGCTTCCTAATCCTGTCCTGGAAATTTTGCAGGTCGATAGCGCAAATAAGCGTGGGAGCTTGCTGGAGGTTGTTCAGGTTCTTACTGATATGAATCTCATCGTACGACGGGCTTACATTTCTTCTGATGGAGAATGGTTCATGGATGGTAGGCTCTCTGGCTTTTAATTTTATGAAAATACAGTGTCATTTTTGGATTCATTCATTGTGTTTCCTTTACATTTATCTTGTTTTCTTGGTGTCTTTTGCCTAGTTTTTCATGTTACGGATCAAATTGGGAATAAGCTTCTCGAAGATGGTGTAGCTGAGCGCATTCAACAGGTAGATCTGTCAAACTTGTCTGAATTACTCCTTTAAGGCATAATTATTATGAATTTTTCCAAGAAACATACCTGTTCTTATATTTATTAGTCGATCCTATTTTCTAAATTGACATTGTCATTAAGTGACTTAGGAATGAACCTAATTCTCCTTCTTTTCGATGGCAGAACCTAATTTATACTTCGCATATCGATGAATCTCTGGTATTCCCCAAAGCACATGTTGTCAATTTTAACCAATCTTGAATTTTGTTTGATTTAATTCACGATCTTAAATATCTTCCATTCACTTGTGTATTGGCATTATGAATGCAATCTGTATAAAGAAACAGGGAAAATGGAATTACCAGGATAAAAGTCTAGGATTCAAACTTCAGAGATTCTTTAAAAAGAAATAACAGAATAAAATAACTCCAAGTCTCCAACAACGAAATTACTGTGTTAAATCGCTTTATTATCATTTTCTTCAACATCAATCTTTAACTACATTGAAAAAGAGCCATGGTAGACCAAAGCAGAAACAGCGATTTATGTTCAAATTTTTATCTGCACCTTTGTTCTTAGGCCATTCTTTATGAATTATCCAAGTTATATTAAACTTCAATTTAATTTTTTTTTTTTTGGGCATTTTATAGTCCCTTGGCCCAAGAGGACAAAGTTTCCGGTCATTGAGAAGGTCGGTTGGGGTGCAAGCCGCCGCGGAGCACACGGCCATTGAATTGAGTGGACGAGACAGGCCAGGCTTACTTTCAGAGGTATTTGCAGTTCTTGCAGACCTGAAATGCAATGTAGTAGCAGCAGAAGTGTGGACCCACAATTCAAGAATGGCATCAGTTGTGTACATCAGTGACGAGGAAACCGGGTTGTCCATTGATAACGCTGATCGCCTCGCTAAGATCAAACAACTTCTCCTGTATGTGCTAAAAGGTGACAGAGACAAGCGGACTGCCAACACAGCTGTTTCTGTTGGTTCCACTCATAAGGAACGGAGGCTGCACCAAATGATGTATGCTGATCGTGATTATGACAAAAATGATGCAGATTGTGGATCAGCTACTACAACATCTTGTGAAAGAAGCAAACCCCTTGTGACAGTTGATGATTGTGCAGACAAGAGATACACTGTTGTGAATTTAAGGTGTCCAGACCGACCCAAGTTGCTTTTTGATACAGTGTGCACTCTCACGGACATGCAATATGTGGTTTACCATGGAAGAGTTATAGCTGAAGGACCAGAGGCATATCAGGTTTCTAGTTTTGTTTTGTTTTGTTTTCCCCTCAAATGCAGGACAAATTCAGCTTAATGTTTTCATCAGTAGTAGTGTTTGGATTAATTCTTGACTCAGAAATCAGATACTTTGATTGAGAATCTGATTTCTCTTGGCTGATAGGAATATTATATAAGGCATATGGATGGTTGCCCTATTAGTTCTGAAGCAGAGAGGCAAAGAGTAATACACTGCTTGGAGGCTGCAGTTAGGAGACGGAATTCTGAGGTAACCAACACATGTTATTTTCTTCAATTCTTAATTTAAGAATCAATTTAATGAAAATTTAATCTTAAGAATCGGATAGAGTAGTTTCAATTGAATTGTGTGGCTCACAATTTCTTGACCTTTAATTTACATTTTTTGGTGATTGGTACAGGGAATACGGCTAGAACTTTGTGGGGAAGACAGGTTTGGGTTACTATCAGATGTGACTCGCATATTTAGAGAAAATGGACTTTCAGTGAGTAGGGCTGAAGTAACAACAAGAGGAAGCCAAGCCATGAATGTATTTTATGTGACTGATGTGTCTGGAAATGCTGTTAGGAGTGAAACAATAGAGGCAGTTCGAAACGAGATTGGGCTAACCGTACTGCGGATCAAAGATGAAGTCTACTCATCAAGATCTCCGTCCCAGGAGAGTAGCAGAATATTCTCCTTGGGAAATCTTTTTAGATCAAGCTCTGAGAAATTCCTTTACAACTTGGGTCTTATCAAGTCTTATTCTTGATCAGTACTACCAGCCCAGGTCAGTTTCAAAAAAGGAAATCCCATTAGGGAACTTTTGGATGAATTGAAGAGAGAAATATAGAGGAAATAGTGGGTCTCACAAAAGTAGAGTCTACCAGTTTTTCTGTTTCCCTATTTGCTTCATCCAAGGTTACTTGGGTTAATGTTATCTTTGGTTTCTAATTTATGGTTATTTTGGCCTTGGTTCCTCAAATTTCAATCCATAGGTTTAAGTCACTCAATGAGCAAAATGGTCAAAGTCTTCATTAAATTATATTATAAGGACCGATGTTTAAAACATAATGAAACTTAAGAGACCAAAAACCAAATTTTTGGACCAAAACCTATGGTTTGATATTTGAGGGACTAACAACAAAATGAAAATAAATTTAATGGAATTGGAACCAAACCCAGTTCCTTAGCATTTGAGGATGTAAATTTTAGATTAGTTCTTGAGCAATGTATTGAAGTAGACTACTGTGATGAGGAACATCTCATCAATAGGCTTCGTCGCGCTTTAGTTCTTGTGTCAGCACTTTTAACTAGATGTCATATTGTATAATGTAAAGTTTGGTTACTAGGCATGTTTTTGTACATATAGGAATATCCCTTTGTTGCGTTTCTTGTTTTAGCTTCAAATTATCATTGCGCATAAATATAAAAGGAAGCGCAGTACTCTTCAAAGCTGTTCCAACTTTTTTTTAAAAGAAAAAAAATGAGTTAAGAGTATAGAGTAATTAAGTTACAAATTAAAAAAAGTATGCTTTACTAAAGAAATTAAAAGACAATAATGAAAAGGATCGCAGCATAAAGTATATATTTTGTCAAAGAGTATGAGGGTGAAAAGGCCTATGCTGCATAGCCGCATAGGAATATGAATCATCTTATGGATAGTTAGATTGTTCAATGTGCTGTTCCAACTAGTAAAATAACAAATGCCCATGGCTTCTATGACATACATCATCGGTGAAAGTAGAAAGAATAATTTGAAATTAGAAAAATGCACTATTATTGAAATTCTTTCTCAGAAAAATGGGGGAAAATCCCCCATTAAAGAATGGGATCTACTCAGTTGTAAACTCAGTTGCACATAACATGAAAACTTAGTTACATATTATGGAAGCTCAGTTGCTCATATGTGAAATATCACATTTTATAATTAATTTTTCAATGAGAGAGTTTTCCTTAATTCTTCCTTTTTTTTTCTTGTTAATAGCTTTTAAAATAGACTGATGAAAATCATCAACAAAAAAAATGTGACACTTGTGTTTTGATTAGTTGCAATGTGTGTTTTGATTAAAAAAAATCAGAGTCGAAGTATAATTACACACATACACACACTGCTGTAAAGATATAGTTGAAATTTAACTAATATATAACTATTTTAAACATGTTAAAATGTAACGTGGTAGTTTTTTTTTATTGATTCTTAGAAGTTTTGCAGCTTTCCAAGAGCGCCTAGACAGAGAGAAGGATACATGAATGAATTCACTGAACGACCACCACAGAGAAATTTTCAGTTAAGGGCAACAAAATTTTAAAATATATTCACTTATTGCCTTTTTTAAAAAGAAAAGTGTTCCATCCCTTTGCCTTTATCGCTGGAGAATTTTAAAAGGTTTAACATATCAGTTTCACAACTTTTTTTTATGATTTAGAAATTATGTTTATCATCTATATATACATACATATACATATATATATATATATATTTATATGTTGAATTACATAATCAAAATGCATAGTTGAATCAGGCGCTAGTGGTGGAAGGGTAGAACTTTTTTTTTTTTTTAAAGAATAAGTAAATAATATGTTAATAATTTTAATTCAATTCCTTGATGATTATGTAGAGATGTTTCAAAAAAATTTATTTTTAACTAAGAATTTTTTCCCTACCATAATCATTTTAGTCAGATTCTTTTTTTTAATTATATACATATTTACTGAGAATCATAGTGACTACTAAGGAGTTTTACTCAATAATTGAAGATACCAATAATTAAATATGATTTTAAAAGAAGCAAGAAAATGACACAAATCTTTGTCGGCTGAAAGAATGATTAATTGAAATAAAAAGAATGATATGAAAATGATAGGACTTTAATGATTCTGTAAATGAATTATGAAGTGAGTGTATCTCCATGCCATCTTATTTTTCCCCTTCCACCTTCATCATTCATTTTGCCCCTCAAACATATTTCCACACGTGTCATAATCTCAACCACACATCTTAGCCACCAAATCCATCTTCACAATAACGTTTTTTTTAATTATTTATGTTTTGATTGATTAAATGCTTTATTTATTTAAGGATTGTGTAAAATTTAGGTCAATAAGAAAAATCTAATGATATGAAAACTTTTCTTCAAGTGAAATACTATAAATTTTATCCCATTTATAATCGTAAAATTATTAGTACTTATCCCTTTAATTCAAAGAAAATATCCAAGTCAATATGTTGGCATGCTCTTTGCACGCAAACCACCTACACCATCCTCCTCACACATATATTATGTTCTTTTTTTTGGAATTTGTGACTATCTTAAGTAAATGGAAGTTTATAACGGTTTTTTTGAGGACTTCTTAGCATATTTGAAGTATTTCCCCTAAAAAATTTTGTTTAGAGGGATCAAAACAATTGGCTCTAATTTCTTAATTGCTGAGAATTGGGGATAAATGATAGCAAAATAGTAATATATATGGTTTAATAGCAGTGATATTGTAGGTAGTAGCTCTCATACCATTGGAATAAACATTTTGGAAGATGATATTAAATATATTTTTTTCTGGTTTTGTATGTATTCATATGGTTTTCAAATTTGATACCTTGTAGTGTAGGGAAGCTTCTAAAATTTAAATTAATTTGGTTTGGATGATACCATTTTTGGCTTGAGCGATGAATCTCTCCATTTAGTTTTGTCTCCATGTTCCTCTACTTTTTTAAAATGTCACTGTTCGATGATATTTTTATCTTTTCTTTTTTTTTTCCCTTTTTCCTCATTTAGCATAATGTGTTAACTCAAGGCATGATTGGTTCATGAAATGCTTTGCAATGCAATGGTAAGGAACGTAATGCAATGCGAATTACATGAGTGTGTTTGGTATAATAAAATTTATATTTAACAACAATTACAATCTAGAAGAATAGTTCTTGATTAAAGAGAACAAGAGAAAATGCCATTGAGCATTTTGGCTTGATGGTGAGTACTTTAATCTCACCAATTAGGTCATGTGTCCGAAAATTGTCACTCCTTCTCTTTGAACCAAAGGGAACAAGAGGAAATCATAAAGTAACCAAAGGTTAAAAAAGGGTTTCCAAGTTCCACATGGCATGTTGTTTTTAAAAGATTAAAGTAAGAAGGGTTTATATCAATGTGGTAAAAATCTTCAGTAGAATATTATTTTTCCAGGTAAAAAGGACCCCACATGACTTTCCAACTCAAGATTTTTTTATGAAAGTCTTCAATACCTCTTCCAAGAGGTGATAAGTCAGCCAAAACAAAAGAGAAAGAGAGGGAGGACAAGTAAGAGAGAAGGAGGAGGAAGAGAGGAAGAAAAACTTGGAGAAGAGCAAGAAGATCAAGGAAAAGTGAGAAGAGAGAAGATTTAGAGCTTAAGAAGAGAGAGAAAGTGAAAAATTTATCATTTGGAAGAGGCATTGATTTTTTTGGAGGGTATAAAGTTGTGTAAGGGAGACCAAGCATAATGTAGCAAAATTACTAACTTTTACATTAATATGATATAGTCGTTATTTGTGATTGTGTGTCATGATGACTAGTAGAAAAGTTATGTAATTGGTTAAACATGTAAATCCTCACTTTAAGCTGTGTGTTGGCCATGTGCATGTATGAGTTAGTAGTATGTTAGTGAAGTATATTCTCATTTTATGGCTAGTTTAGTGTTGTTTATAATAATCTTGCATGTTAATGTCTTAATTAGTAGCCTTTGCTATTAATATTTCCATGAAATCTCATTCTTTCTCAAAATTACAACATCATAGGCCAAAGCTCAACCAAAGGGAAAGAAGGTGAAGGCTAAGGGTTGGAAGACGCTATCAAGCCAATACATCTGTTGTAGTGACGGAAGTTTATGTGTTTCATGATCAATTTATTTTTTTTTTTTCCGAATAAAATCAATTTATTTATTTTGAATCATGTATGAAATACCTCAACTTGATGTATGTTGTATATCCACTATGTGGAAATGCTAAGTATGCCATAGCAAGTAGAAAAACAAGTCATATACATTAAAGCAGCAAGTTATCATGTAATCAAGTGGGAAAATGATGTAAATACCCTTGAAAAGCACCAAAGTTGAGGTAGGGGTAAAATAAGGGAATTGATTTTTAAAGTTACTGAATTTTTTAGATTAAAAATACACAATTCAAGGTTTAAAAAGTCATAGGTTTATTAATCTTCTCATTTACTTATTTAAAGTACTCTAAAGGAAGTGTGACGATTCTCCTCATTGTTTGTCTCTAAATGAAACAAAATAGTATTTCTAAATAGAACAAATGGGTTTATGAAAGTTGTATTGCACTATTAATTGATTGTCATTTGATAAATTTTTTTCTATGAGGGGGAGAAATTGAGTAGTTGAAAAGAAAACACATTAAATGTATTATGACTATCAAATGTAGATCCTCAAATATAACAATATGAATTAGAAGTTAATCAAACATTGTATCCATGAAGCCTTGCAAAATATCTACCAGATGAAATTACCAACCTAAATAATAATTACTAAAACTCATATTTCAATTGAGAATGCTCTAATTAATATAAATAAAATTGGGACGTGCCCAAAGCAAGAAAAATCAATCGGTTCCCAATATAACACCTTGGATAAAGAGGATTATATAATTAAGATAATCATATTGAGGACGTTGGCACTTTAGAAGAGATCAAGATAGCATTAATTGCAAAAACATGAAGAGAGGTTCATGTACATGAAAAGTAATAAAGGGATCTAAGTTATGTTATAATGAGAAAAATGGAACTGAAAAGATAAAATTGTCAACAATAATTTTTATAATAATATCATATGATCAAATAAGGATTTTATACAGAAATTTGTAGTGTAAAGTAGACAGAAAAATGATTGGTTAAGATGAAAAGAAAACAAGAAAAGATACAAAGAAAATATGACTACATTATTTCTATGTGCGAATTATGAACCTCTAGTCCAAACACATGAAATATAAAGTTATTATATAATATGTGAACATTTATGTGTAATATTTTCATAATTTTAAATAATGATTATGATAATGTATATTATTTTGTAGTTGATGAAAAATAATTATTAGTATGACAGAATATAAAAATAAAATATGTGTCTATTGGATATAATTATAACCTATGTATATGACTCATTAAATAATGAAGTTTACATGAAAATCCTCAAAGGATCTAACATGTCAAAAGCATGCCTGAGAAAATCATTATATATATATATATGAAATTTTATGTGGAATAATGTGATTTAAGTATATATAATCCAACTCATAAAAAAGATATTGGAAATAAATTATGTTGTAATTTACTTGACCAATAAATCAAGTTATCAAATGCCTCAATAATTTTTTTTTTGATAGTAAAATGCCTCAATAATTTTAAAATCATGAATTTTGCTATGATGATTTTGTCTACAAAATATATTGAGTTTAATGGACAAAACATCATATATATTTATTCTATGGTAATATTATGTTGTAATTAAGTTTCTGCAAGTACACTAATAAATAATGAAATTAGATGCAATAATTCTATGAAAAATACTATATGAGATCATTTTGTTTGGAATAAATTTGATATGTGGATGCATGATATATTATGGTTATTTTCAAGATAATTTTTTTTGTTATTTTCATTGTGCATGAGGCAAGCGGAGAGTATATGAAATATTCATATATGATGCTAATGCATCATTCATAGTTTGGCTAAAAGGAGGATACGTTCTTGAGGTATTGGTAATAAACTGCTGGAGAAACCAGTATACTCTATTGATATACAATAACAAATGGTGATGTTATTATCACACGGAGTACAGTCATTAAGAGAAGTTAGATTATGTTGTATCTTTTCCGTAACCAATGTTTTATCCCATATGATTTTTCTGGTAAAGCTTTTAAAGAGGTATCTTTAATATATATGTTATGTTTTCTTTTTTCTTCATTATGTTTTTATTCTATTGAGTTTTTCCTGGTAAAATTTTAATGAGGCACAACATTTATTTATAAACATTTAAGAGAAGTATTATAAATTTATATGAGTGGATGTCTATAATTCTAAACTCTTTGGATTCTTATTAGGATTCTTTTTCTCTAAATGCTTAAATTCTATAATCTCTCAAATAAATTATTTGATTGAAGTTTCTATTAGTTATTATCATTATATTATTCTTTATAATATAGTAACCATATTATTAGACTTTATCTATAAAGTATTGTGATTCACATGTGAACGAAGAAATTCTTCATTGCTTCCTCTCTCTTTGAATTTCTTGTTATATTTTCGACAACGAATACCTCAAGATTGATGGTAAAAAAAAAAAAAAAAGAATACCTCAGGATTTTAAAACTACTTTGGGCCAAGATGTATTAAACAAATAGTATTGAAATTGAAAATTTTGCAATTTATCCGACTCCACATGGCGCTGAGGCTGGCTGCCCCAGCTTTGATATCAGTCACTGCTCCGAACCATGCTTACTACCTTAGTAGAGGTGGTTTGCGATGTGGTCATTCCTGTTCGAGGAAACCCCATTTAAGAGTACCTGCAGCAAAAATGGCCGCAACTGAATCAGAAAGCAAAACCGTCTCAATAATGGACTCCCATCTCCATGTTTGGGCGTCTTCTGAAGAGGTAGGCTCTCTACGACAAATTTCCCTTTGAAATTTCCTCCAGTGCTGGCAAAGCCTCAATATCACCCTTATTTTTGTTACTTCAACTTACTCAGATTGTATTTCTTGTCTGCTTGAAAGTGAAGATCGAACACACAACTTTTGATTTCTTTTGGTTTTTGTGCTGAAAACTGAAAAGCAAGGAAAGTAAAGTTAATGGAATCAAATTACCCAGAAGATGATGCTTATAGCTTTTCCGCCTCTGTTTTTGAAGGCTGCGAGTAAATTCCCTTACTTTCCTGGTCAAGAACCCACTTTACCCGGACATGTCGAGTTTTTGCTCCAGGTACGCATATCGAATTGTAAATAGTAATACTTTCGTGACGTTGCGACTTTGCTGTAACACTTTGCAGATAGATGCCTAGCTCTTTTTTTTTTCCTTCTTATCTTCATCGCTTCTGTGATGCGACCCTTGTGTGGTCCCAATTGGTGGACTATGGAAATCAATTGGATTTTATTTCGTAGTCTGATTTCTCCTCTGCTTTCACGAATTTCTTGGTCCTCCTTCTGTTTTTTGTTTTAAAACATTCCCACTTGAGTTGATTGAGCTATCCCTTTTGCATGACCGGATAGTATCTGTGGATTTTCTACTTAAACCCTGAAATAGAGCTAATCCCATGTTTTGGAAGCATCAATATTTGCATAAACAATTATAAAATGGAATATGTTACCCTTGTTTGTAAATTTATTTTCACTTGCTCCTATCTTTGGCCATAACTATTTAATATGGTTCATGTGAACTCACTTTTTACAAAGTGCATGGAAGAAGCAGGGGTAGATGGTGCACTCATTGTGCAGCCAATCAATCACAAGTTTGATCATAGTCTAGTCACAAGGTATTTTCAAATATTTATAGTCTGATATTAAAAGTCAGTGCTTTTATAGCTTCAAGCCATTGCTGATATTAAAATTGGTGTGGATTTAGTTGTGATCTTATTTCAGTGACCTAAATGTATGAAACCTTCAAATTTGAAATGTAGGGTCCGACTGATGCATTTGAAATAGTAAATTGGAGAGAGAAGAAATTAGGGTTGAGAAAGAAGAATAGGTAAATTTTTTTTTTTTTTTTTTTTGAAATTTCAATGTTCCATTAATACAGGAATAGGACTTTTATATAGACATGTAAAAATAGTAGTTAAGCAGTTTCCCCATTAAAAAAGAAGAAATGATCTCAACAATGCTAGAAATACTAAAAGTTGTAGATCGTAGACAAGGAAATCTTACACCAACCTCTATTTCAGAACACAAATTCCTAGTGTTAGAAATGATGCATATTAAAAATGTATCTATTCCTTTACAAAATGTGATTGTATCATGACTGACGCTACACTGGGTTATGTGCATTTTACAAAAATGAGTGAGAGGTTCATATCATTCTGCCTAGTTATAAAGGGGGATCGGTTTGATCGACCCCAAACTGTTGATCCAGAAATGAAAAAAATATCGGGGGTGCATGTAGCATTAAATGAAATTCTTTAGTTTATTGGAACGCATGGTGAAAACTTTAGGCTCTTTATTGAGAATATATTGGAAATTTTCAAAATATGTCGTACCTTCACCAATAAAAAGCACCACAAGTTGATTTATCAACTTACAATGCATCATCATCAATAAAATGTGAGCAGCAATCGTATTTTGACATCTTGGAATATACTATCTTTCAGGCCTGGAAGATCAATTTTAATGGTGAAAGAAGTGATTCCTTGCAAAGTAATTTGCTAAAATTGAATTCTTAGTAATTAGAAGTTCTTCGTATGGATCTTCAAATAAAGTTAACAATAGAAACTCTAATTAAATTTTAATAATAATTTGCAATTCTTGATATATGGTTTTTGATCCATACCCTTTATCTATTTCCTAAATTAATCGGTAAAAGGACATTTCTAGTTATGTGTATGTTGAGTGCATTTTGCTTAGAAAAGAGACTCCATTGATAAGAAATAGATTATCTATTTTCCATCTGCTAGGGATTTTTCAGACACCGGCAAATAACAGGCTATCATGAGATGTGTAATTTAATTCTTTTATGTGTGTTTTGAGCTGCGCGTCCTTAAGTTAGTAGTTTTTCAATGATATTAGCAAGACATCAAGCTGAATGATTGTTTAGTGAAGTAGAGTTTTCTATTTTGACACAATTGTACATGTGGTTTATGGTATTCAACTTCTGACATCTTCAATATGTGCGTCACTGATTTATAATTGTAATAATAATAACAGAATAACTGGTCCAGTAGTTAGTGAAACAGAATAAAAAAGTAGTTAGAGGTATTAGCCGTTTAAGGTTCCTAAGCCAATGTATAGATACATATACACAATTGTAAAGGCAGTCTTGATATAATATAGATTAGTGCCACTTCCTATTCTGTGTCTCTCTTCTCTATCTTTCCCTCATTCTCCTTTGAATCCTCTATTTCTCTCTTATATACCCTCTTCTCTCATTCTGGATTATGATAATCCAACAATCATAGTCTCTCATCCCAACTATTTTTATCGGACAGTGTCCTGAAGAAATACCCAACCAAATTCATTGGTTGTTGCCTTGCTAATCCAGCTGCTGATGGAAGTGGCGTTAAGCAGTTTGAACACCTTGTTTTGCAGGTTGTAAAGGATTTGTACTTTATATTTGAACAAGTGATTATGTTTGAGAGAAACTGCTGAAATTGTCCTTTCATTTCTGCTAGGATGGCTATCGTGCTGTACGGTTTAACCCTTACCTGTGGCCATCTGGAGAAAAGGTACACTTTCCCATCTCCCACTCTCTTCATTTGCATGTGTCCTTTCAAGGTTCATGCTAGATGTCAATGTTTCATCTACTATCTTTCTGTGTGTGTGTGTGTGTACCCTTCTATCTGACTTTAATGCGTCAAGAGGTTTTATTTTTGTCACTTGAATGTTGTTTGGAAACAGAAGAAAGAGACAGTCTACCTTTTCTATCAGACATAGCTACCAGTGGTGTTTATTTTCACTAGCAAAAATCATTTTGAACAACCTGTACAAGGATAGTAATAAAAGTATATGCTTAATCAGGTTGTAACATCAAATTTTGCTGCAATGTTTCGTATGCATTAGGATGATTAAGGATATTCTTTTTCCAAGGCAGGAAGAAAATCAAGGTTTTAGTCAAATACTAGCCCCTATGATTCTTCTCTCCCCCAATAGGATAGAAACCCCTTCCTTCTTATTGTGGCCCCCAATAATAAAGCATATTAGAATGAGGTCTATAGAAAACCTGTTTCAATTTTAAATGCTGTTTTCACTTTTAATACTTAATAATATGAATGATCCATAGTAGTTGTATTCATACTTAAAGGTTTAATTGAGATTTGTATTTGCAAATTTCGTGCATTTAATTTTTATTTCTTAATTGATTTGCAAAAGAAGAGCATAATTTTTAATCAATAGTTTTATAACTCTTTATAATATTTTCAAAAATTTTATTACATATTATATGATTCCATTTATGGATTGACAAGAAATTACCTCTTTCAGCATGATACTGCTATATGGAGTTGCTTGTTTTAGTTTTCATTGACATTCTTGTATCTCTTGTTCTTGGGATTTAAACAATCTGAGAATTGAATTGTATTTGGGCTTAAAATATGTTTGGGCGTATAAAAGAAAATTTATAGGAGTTACCAAGCTATATGCGGGTCCAAACAATTTATATCAGCCCATATAGAAATAGTAAGCGCTGGAGATTTATATCACCTTGCGCATCTTGAAGGATGTTTGAGAAGCTAAAACCGTGTTCTTGAATTTAATTTTTGAAACTGGAGATAAAAGGAGTTGACAGGTACAAGGATTGGATAAGTTTAGAAATTTTGTTTACTTATCTTTAAGTATTAGAAATATCGGTCATTGATTGGGAAAGTAATTATCAAAAGCAAGGATGTGCCCCCTTGTTCAGGAAGTGATATTTCAAGAAAAACATGGGAATGCAAAAGATGCAAATCCTTACATTTTACAAGCATGAACGAGTCTCAATGAGTAAAAACAAAAACGAGAATACAATAAGATGACATGCAAAGAAAAAGAAGAATGACAAAGTTGCAGAAATAGTTGTAACTCCACTAAACATGTGATGGTCACCGAACCAGTGGAAAGAAGTAGCTGACTATGTAAATCAGAACAAAAGGCTGAAGGGAGAGGTCCAAAGTATAGGATTGGGTTCATTGTTAGAGTTTAGATGGCAAAGGCTCCTTTGGGAACTTTGTAAATAATTGATTAATGCATTTGACACTCCAACATCTACACTTGGAATAAAAGGGATGAAAATCCTTATAGAAGCTAATGATATCTCTTCAATTCTTGGCCTACCACATGTGGGAAGGCTTATAAATTTATATAGTTAAAGTGAAGTTTGTGTCTATCAAAAAGGAAAATTGTGGAAAGCCACTTTAAGAACTTGCCTAGAATTGAATGGAGGTTGGTCGGTCGGACTTGGACTGCTGGAGTTTCATCCACCTTGGATGTTGTTGCACTGGTAGAAAGAGAAGCACTTATGAAGGCCAGATTTGACCTCTCATGGTCTCTCCCCCAACACAATAGAGAAGAAAAAAGTTATGCCCTTGTGCTAGCTACATCTTTCATTTCAATGTCTCTGCAGCAATGGGTATTTCCTTTTTATGTCGCAAGTTGCAGCTCCAAACATAAAGAAAGGAAGCTTGAAGATGAAGTATTATCAAATTGAGATTACTCCTTTTTCAAATAAGCCGTTGGCTGAAATGCTTAGAGTGAACATTCTCAGTAGTTATATTCGTAGAGCAGTAATAAGGGAGAAGCAAGCAAGAAGATGGAAATAGAGCACAAAGGCGACAGGAAAAAAAATAATTAGAGCTTGAACAGAACGTCGGTTTGTAATATTCGTATTCTGTGTGAGCTTAACATTAGTCTTATTCCGATGTTAAGGGCTTGAGTTTGAATCTATACAAGGACTTGAGTTTGAACTTGGTTGTAGTCCCTCTTGTATAAGGGCTATTCTCTAATTACAAAAATCCCTCTAGGTGAAGTCAGTATAGGGTGAGCTGGGTGAAAAGCAAAAGAGTGTAAGTTCTAGGTTTGCTAGAAAACCTTGAGTTCCTGGTTAGTTAAAACCTTGAAATTGTAAGTGAGCTCGGGCAGCAAGAGTGTTAAATGTAGGTCAAAAAGGGCTGAATTAGGATAATTGCTTAGTTTTACCATCTTCATCCTTTCTCTATTTACAAAGTTTTTGCTTATGGAATTTTAATTACCAACTGCCTGTAATTCATGTGTGGTGCTAGAAACTCAACTTTGTGTTGTCAATCTTCTTCATTTAAGTTCCATAAACTTGATGTTTTCTGGATGGGTTTTTGATTGAAGGATTTGTATTTATTTCATAATTTACCTATTTCAAAAGTATATTTCTGTTGATCACTCTTAGAACATGTTTGGCTGCCTTTCAGAAGTACTTCTAGAAACATTTTCACGCAAGTCAAGATAAAACTCATCTCATATACTTACCTCAATTGCGTACAATCATTTTTCAAAAGTTATTCCCAAACATGCTCTTAGTGTTAAATTTGCAAAATTACCTATTCACCTTCTCCAGGTGTATGTATGGTTAAGGCATATGAAAAGAAAATATTTTTTTTTAATCTTGTGATTCAGTTATTTTTCTTCTCCTCCCTGCACCCTTTCCTTGTTTTAACAGCAATAATTTTTTTGGGGCCAAACTAATGGCAATAAATGAAAAGCTGTTTTTAATTCTAAATACTACATATGTGGTGCTTAAAATGTTTCTCTATACAAACATATTAACTTTGTATAATTTGTGTTTCCCCATAAAATATTGGATCCATCTCTTGTGGTACAAGAATAAACAATCTAGAATTGAAACTTATTGTCAATAAGTTGAACAAGAAAATAACCATACCCTTAACGCTAATTCTATGCAAGACTGTAATGTAATGACAGCCTTTTCTTTTCTCTTTTAATTTTTAAATTCCAAGTCCATAATTTTTTTTAATAATTGTTACTGCAGATGACAAATGAAATTGGAAAAGCCATTTTTTCAAAGGCAGGAGAATTCAAAGTGCCAGTGGGATTCATGTGCATGAAGGTGTTTGCTATATTCCTAACATAGAAACCTGAAGAATTTTCTTGTAGTGTTTCTTCCCCTCTGTATAATGTGCGTACTTAGTTAGATTTACAGAATATTTCTACTGTTGGATAATGGCACTTCTACAACTTTACTGGCGTTTGACCTTTTTTTATTGTTATTTTAATGTGAGGTTGTTCAAACTTCATGAAATAATTAGTTGGATTCTTTCAGGGGCTTGATCAGCATATTTCAGAAATTGAGCAACTATGTGCTGATTTTCCATCAACAGTTGTATTGCTGGATCACTTGGCCTTCTGCAAACCACCAACGTGAGCTACCCTGTAACTATTCTGTTCTTAAGGCCAAGAAGTCTACTCTTACTTAGAATGTTATGCTACAGAAACGATGAGGAAGGTCTTGTCTTCTCTCGGCTTTTGAATCTATCAAGATTCCCACAAGTAGGTGCCCAATCCGCCCCCCCCCCCCCCCTTGGTTGCTTATACTTTCGAACAAATGCATTTCTCCTATACCGCTGGAAATATTGTTGGAAAGAAAAGTGCAGAATTCTTTGAGGCTCTAATCTTGCATATGTTACAATATGTGAAATCTGCAATTGGATTTTTTTGGGGACAGGATGTGATTCTTTAAATCCTCACTTTATTCTGAAACACCTCACAAATCTTTGACAGGTATATGTGAAATTTAGCGCATTTTTCAGAGTGTCAAGATCACAGTTTCCATATCTGGATCTGTGTCCTCTGTTGTCCCAAGTTGTGTCCAGCTTTGGTGCTAACCGTGTAATGTGGGGCAGGTAAATGCCTTTCTTATGTGCATATTTTTTTTTTTTTGTCTATATTTTACCATCTTTGTTACGTGCTTATATAAAACAAGGTCAATGCAACCTTTGATCCCCTAAGTTTATCTTTATTTTGGTTTTGACCCCTCAAGTTTAAAACATGTGGATTTAATCCCTTAAGTTTCATTTATTTAAAATATTAGTCCCTGTAGTCTAATAAAAATGTGGATTATTTTGCCTCTTGAGGATTAAAAACCAAAATGATGGTAAATTTGAGGGGTCAAAGATTGTACTAATCCCCTAAAAATGTAATAAAACCCTGAAATGTCATCCCCTGTAAGAATCTAAACTTGTTATATATGGGCAGTGATTTTCCCTATGTTGTTGCTGAATGTGGGTATAAGGGAGCCAAGGAAGCTGTGGAACTTATTGCCAAAGAGATTTCTTTATCTTCATCTGATTTGGAGTTGATCATGGGGCGTACTTTCACACAACTCTTCCATACCCACTTGACTTCTTAAGCAGTGTTGTAATTCTTCTGTATTGAATCCTGTTATGTATTGAACTTTGAATGTTGAACCTCACTGAATACATGTTTCTTTTCGTCTCTTTCCAAGACCCATTACATGTCATAGGGTTTCAGACATTTGCCTTCAGTTATTTACTTTCTTATCTGCTTCCAGGAAACCTCGCTTCATGTTAAATAATGTCATTATTGGGGCTTAAGAGAAAACTAGGTTTTACTCCTCTAACTTCTTCAGAGCTACTAACCCTTTAACCAGCCTCCAGATCTGTAGATGTCATGGATCTAACAAGGTTCTTGTATAGATAGATAGATAGATAAAAGGGGAAATTAACATTTTGGTTTCAATAGTTTTGACTCAATGCAATTCAATTTTTATAGTTTTAACTTAATTGAAATTCAGTTTCTGAATTTTTATTCACTACCCTATAGCTTTAACCATTTTAAACTTTATCCCTTAAAAGTTTGATGAAAGAGGTGGAAATGAAGAATGTTGTTATTGAAGTGGATTGTGCTTAAGCTTTTTGATGCTGCAAGAAAATGTCAATAGAAGGGATTGACTGAAGAGGAGGGTGTGAGAGTTGCAGGAAGTTATTGCAACATTGAATAGTCTGGAGGAAGGCAGCAAGTTTCCTTGGTATCAAGAGAATGAAATAATGCAGCAGATTGGATTTCTGTTAACTGGGGAAAGGGGGTGTGTTTGATTCGGTGGGTGCAATTACCATCACCTCTTTTGAATTGAATTATGGAGAAGGATGTGATGCAAGGAGGTAGTTCTGTCGGAAGGAATAAGGAAGTCAAAGGAATTGCGATGGGAAGGAGTGGAGTTGGCTGAAATGATTAGGATACAATACTGCGAAAGAGATCATGCTCTGAGGTAAATAGTTGGTTAAAAATTGTTGTCTTAATGTAAAACTGTTTAGGGCTTCTGTTTCCGTGAGTTTTGTGTGTTAGCTTGTATGAATGGGCTTTTTTGGGGAGTGTTTTCTTTGGCTTCGGGGACCTTTTATTTGATATTAATAAAAAATGATTTTTTTTTTGGTAAAAAAAACTTTAGGCTTTAAAGTATAGTAAATACATAATTTTTATTTTCTGAAATATAGGAATTGATATTTTAAATTGTTTTTAGTGATTAGGTTACATGAACTGAAAGTATAGAAATTAAGTTATAACTAGATCAAAATTAAAAAATTAATTTTCTCTAGCTAAAATTTGGAGCATGATATACGCAAAATGGGAAATAGAAGTCAGATAAACTCCGCGTGACAATGCCGATCATCTTTCTTAAGAGGAAAATCGTTCTACGAGCAAATCTTTTACATTAGCTTTGTTTTTATATTTTTTGGTTTTATGTCTGGGTTGTAACTTTCGAGTCTTAACTTGCCATTTCTAACTTTCTTTTTTTAAAAAAGAAAGATTGACAATGAATTAAAATGGGATTCAACCTACTTTTAATCCTTATGATTTACCATGATTTATGTTTCAGCTCATAAAGTTTAAAAGTTGTGGTTTTAGTCTATTAAATTCATTTGGTTTAAAACAGTTAATACTTATAGTTTTAAAATGTCCCTATGCTTTTGATTAATTTTAGTTGCAATTCCTATATTTTAAATGAATTTTTGTTTTAGTCCTTAAACTTAACGGTGCTAATTAATGCCGGTTAAACATTCATGTTCTTATGAAGTTATAGGGATCAAAATAAAAAAAAAATACAAAATATAAAAAAGAAAACATCTTAAAACTATAAAGACATGTCATATAAGAATTATTTTCATGTTATTTCATTCAATTATTAAATCATTTTACTATAATTAAAAGAGTCAATGATATCTAAGTAAAATTTAGGATGTTAAGATCGGGTTTGAATCCTTTTAAAATTACCAGAATTAATAGTTTTAAACAAAGTGAATTTGAAGAATCAAAACCACCACTTTTAAATTTCAAATATCAAAATTTAAATTAAGGTAAATTATAGAGAGTTTAATCACAAGTTTTTTTTCTTTTGTAATATCAACTGGAAATGAGTGACAAGTTTCAGAGTCCCAGGGATTTAGCTCCAATATTAAGCTACAAAGAGATGAGATAAAGTAGCGAAATAAAACTTTTCTGTTCAGTAACTAACATTCACAGGCAAACCACTTTATTGGGAACATCAACCACCATAAACAAAACTAATCCAGCAGCATCAGAATTCAGAAACAAGACCAAAAACTCCAATGCAAATTCCTTTGAAAAGCATAAGCCTAATACAACTCAAACGGGTTTACTGTTCTTGTCACATTTTTGGGTATCTGGCGATTTATGGGAACCGTCCGTTGCCAAAGCAGCAGCGTTCCTCTTCTTCTTCCTCAACTTTTCACATGTAAATGCTTTCTCCAGTTTCAGAACTCTCTCAGACAAAGAACTGAGGAGTCTTGTTTGAATTGCATTCCTCTCAAACAATTCTGCCATCAGTCCCATCATCCTCTCGTTGTCCTCAATCATCCTTTGTAATAGCTCTCTCTGCCGATTTTGTTCCTCTTTCCTCCCATCATCATCATCTCTTACTGCCTCTTCAGATTCACGTTCAACCGTATACCTCCCTTCAATTTCGGGAGATGAATTTATTTCCTCTTCTTCTCCAATTATAGCTGTTCCGGCAGCTTCGCAAGTCCCAGACTGCTCTCCGGCGAGACTTGTTCCGACATAATCGTCTTCTTTGGGAGTTTCCTTCATTCCATTTTCATTCGCTTCCGTCATCGTCTCATTTCCTAGAGGTGGATTAACGGTATGTGTTGAAGCTTCATGTCCTGGATTTTCCGGTAAGACTTCAGAATCCAACATAACTTCAGAATGAACCGAAACAGACGACGCTTCTACATTCTCACACAACTCCAAAACGCTATCAACAGCAGCCATAACCTTATCATCTTGTTTAACGGGAGATGGAAACTCAGAAATTCCTTCTGAACGATCGTAACCATAATCCCCTGCTTCATCATGCAAATCTGAATTCACCTCCTGCGACGCTTCATTTGAATCTGCCTCATCCTCAACCTCGCCTTGATCTTGAACGTGACAATCTGGAGCGGAAGAGATTAGATCCAACTTCTCCTGCAACGCAATGGCTTTTTTTATTACCGACTTCCTGCAGCCTCTGACACCAAAATCGACGCTGGTAACAGAGTCCAACCTGAGAAGCAAATTCATTAAAGTCTCGCTAATCCTCAACATCTCTTTGGAATTCCTCCGAATCAAACCGATTGCCTCATGATCTGAAATCCTCCTCTCGATTTGGTTGACTTCATTGCTTATAGCAGCAATCTTCTTCAAGTTCTTCCTCACCAGGAACCCTCTCAGAGCCTTCTGGATCTTGAGAGCGGAATCGGATCTACTGCGCTCCGACCCAACAAAATGAACCGGAATCGAAACCACCTTCGTAGATGCCTTCGGTTTTGGTGTGGCCACAGGAATTCCCCTGACGCTTGGTTTCGAATGAGAGGAGGAGGAGGAGGAGGAAGGCGGCATGTCCCAGTAGCTTCTAAAGTATGGGGTACTCATCATCCGTTAATGGTGTCTCTACAGATCCTATATCGATGTCTGAATTAATTTTGTATTTCAACGGAATTGGTGAGAAAGGCCGAGATTGGAGGTTGTATATGTAGAAGAAGGAACGTTCGAGAAGTTTCGGGGGTTTGTAATTCACTTTCTGGATAACTTTCGATTCTTCTGAAGTATTCCCGCGGATTCTCGCTTGGGGGATAACGTCAGCATCCACGTACGTTTTTCCCCAAATAAATGCATTCTATATATATATATATATATTAAAATTAAAAATATACCTAAAAGTTAAACCGTTAGTATCATTAACTATAACTTAGAAAAAAAAGAATTTCTACATGTCTAATGAGTGTAAAAGTTTGAAGGAATTACTATAAAATCCCATATAAAAGAATTAATATCAGAAAAATTATATTAACAACTCAAGCAACTATCATTGACAACTCAAATAGCTCTTATTGACAACTTATTAGGACCTTTCTGATATTAATTATCTTGTATAGAACTTTATAGTAATTTTCTTTAAAAGTTTCTATTTCTTTCGTTTAGTTTTATTCTCTCTTGAATGTTTCATTGATTGGAAATAAGAAAATTGATCTTTCAATCTCTATAGTTTTAACCAAATTATAGAAACTAAATTGTAGTGAATTATGATTTATAAATTGGATTACAATTGAATCAAATTACAAAGAGTGAATTGCATCGTTCTGAATATTGTCATATTCATATATACCTTTAAACATTTTCAGCATAACAAATTAAAAAGATCAGCAGAATTAAAAAAAATTGCTAAAAAATAACTTTTTTGTCCATAAGCTCAAGAACGAAGAGATCGATAAGCAATAACAGGAAGCATGAATTACCATTTTTTCCATTTTTGGCATGAATACTAGAAGTACGGAATAGCAAATTTCTTTATTTGCAATGATAAGTTCAAACTTCGTTCAAGTATTTTTTTTTTTAAGTGTGTACTACATTTTTTATTTGACGATCCAAAAATTCGAGTGACATTATTTTTCTATTCTTAAAACGGAGAAGGTTTATTAGTATTTTACGTACAAATTTTAGTTTTGTAACAAAGATTCTGCCAAAAAGGAACTTTGTATGTTCACAAGTTTATTTGGTAATATTTGATTCCTTGGTGTATTTTTGTAGTGTATGATTATATGTAAATAAGGAAATAGAGGGATCTTAGTAAATAGTTAAATACTGATTAAGGATGTAAAAAGGGTAAATGCTTTGGCACAAGGGTCATCTAAATCATTTCACCTGTATTTTAAAATCTCATTTTAATCAAAAAGCCCGATTAAAATAAGGGATAATTGGAGAAAAATTCTCTATTGAAAAATTAGTTGTAAAATGGGACATTTCACACATGTGCAACTAAGTTTCCACAATATGTAACTGAGCTTTCATATTATGTGCAACTGAGCTTCCACATATGCAACTGAGCATGTCCTGTTATTCACAAGAACGAGTTTGGAGAGATTCCTCCCCTTCCACTGAATTCGTTCTTTAGGTGAACAAGTTCAGTACAATTTCAAACTAATTCACCTAAAAAATGAGTTTGATTATACTATTTGGGGAAATTTTTTTCCCAATGTAGCATATGGGTAAATACTTTTACTGTGTAGCACCACGGTAAAAAAACTTAAAAGCAACATGTGGTTTTGTCATTATTATGGTCTATGGCTTGTTCAAAACTCATGCATTAGTGTTTTAATGACCAAAAATTTTTTTAGGTGCTGAATAGTTTTGCAATTGCAAGGGTCTCGAATGAGAGATTTAATATACAACACTTGAGTTTTCGTGCATTTCTCTTCTTTCTCTAGCATATCATTCTACCAGTTGAGTTATATTATTTTTGCTGTTCTGCTCACTTTGTCTTGCAGGAAGAATCCATTTAATTTTGGAGAGTGCCGCATCTTGCTTAATCAGTAGTTGCAGAAATAGCTCTTAAAGACAGTATTCTTAAACGTGACTCAGATTAATTTACTTTTTTGCAGGTGTTACCATCTACACATTCTTGAGAAACTATTGAACAAATAAAACAATAGAGATAAGATCTCAAGCTGAAAAGAACAGGCCTTATTAAAACCAGACATTACGTTATATATAGCTGCAAAACAATGATGCAAGTTGGTTCCAGGTTCTGAA
The DNA here is from genome assembly GCA_006871305.1 of Vachellia collinsii. NCBI lineage: Eukaryota > Viridiplantae > Streptophyta > Magnoliopsida > Fabales > Fabaceae > Vachellia > Vachellia collinsii. Next base: position 34,933 of record QFDD01000180.1, on the reverse strand, counting down.
GAATTTATGGAAAATTTAGTTTATAGGAGGCAAGACAAATGTCGTTTTTGTTTGACGCACATAAGCCAATATTCCAAATCAAGGAGCCTTAAACTACATTCAAATCGAGGGGGAATCAACCAATCACCTCAGCATCTAGAAGGGGACGCGTTTTACTTATAAAGATATTATTGAAGCCAAGTGTCCTGTATATCGCATTGAACTCCTCCCGGACGCTTCCTGAACTTTTCGATATGATCATGGCCAGCGCTCACGTGCCCTCTCTTTTTTCTGTTCTTCTTCAACAACGCCGTCATGTTTCATGCGCTCATGACCATGCATATCCCATTTCCTGACTTTCAACTACGGTGTGGTCAGGGGGGAGGGTGTTTCACATTTGAAATGTGAGAGAGTGAGAGGGAGCCTCTGTGAGATGAGAAAAAATGAGTCTTGGGCAGTATAAATGAAATTTGGGTATTCTTATCATCTTGGATAGATGTTGAAGGGGCGTGTTAAAATTTATAGTGGGTTTTTGAAATTTGAAAGTTTTTTCTATTCTTTAACCATATCGTCATCTTTCATGCACTCATGTCCATGCATATCCCACTTCCTGGCTCTCAACTATGGTGTGGCCAGGGGGGAGGGGGTTTCGCATTTGAAACATGAGAGAGTGAGAGGGAGCCTCTGTGAGATGAGAAAAAATGAGAGTCTTGGGCAGTGTGAATGAAATTTGAGTATTCTCACCATGTTGGGCAAATGTTGAAAGGGCATGTTAAAATTTGTGGCGGATTTTTGAAATTTGAAAGTTTTTTCTGTTCTTCTTCAACCATGTCATCATCTTTCATGCGCTCATATCCATGCATATACCACTTCCTGGATCTCAACTATCGTGTGGCTAGGGGGTAGGGGTTTCGCATTGAAACTTGAAAGAATGAGAGGGAGCCTCTGTGAGATGAGAAAAACTGAGAGCTTTGGGCAGTGTGAATGAAATTTGAGTATTCTCGTCATCTTGGGCAGATGTTGAAGGGGCGTGTTAAAATTTATAACGAATTTTTGAAATTTGAAAGTGTTTTTTATAAACAGTGATTTGGTGGAAGAGGTTGTAAGTATATATTGATATTAATGATATTGATATTAATATTGATTGTTGCAATGTTTTGTTCCTAATTAGTGCATCAAACTCATCTTATATAGCCTTCTTCCATTCGTTGCACTTAAGTGCTTGCTGAAATTGTTCGATACTTCATCTATTGTTGTTTCAGTAATGACAGCACCAATGTAAGGTGTTTTCGCCTTTGAAATTCCAGCTTTGTTTCTTGTAGTCATGTGATGTTGTTCTTTGACAACTAAGTTTTGTGTATTATCTTGACTACTCTCATTACCAGATATTACTGGTTCTGTAGTTGCAGGCATTGAGGATGAAGACTGATCAGGGTTTGTTTGCCAATCAATTTTCAAAAGCAATTTCACGTAAATCGAGACAAAACTCTCTCACATACTTACCTCGGATTCTGTGAAACCAAGGTTTGAAACCTAGGTTTTGTTAATTCTCAAATAAGCCCTCAGGCGAATGAGTGACAGCATCATCAATCAACTACAAGTTTGGAAAAGCTGGACCAGTGTTAGAACATTGTGGTAAGCTTTCAGCTTGGGCATTCAGTGTTGATGAATTTATTTGGTCATCACTTTGAGTTGAATGTTGTGTTAGAGATGATGGAGATGCTGAACACTGAGCTCGTTCAAAAGAGATGGAAGAATAGAAAAATGATGCAGGATGAATTTGCTCTTCAGGTATAGCTCTTTATTGATAAAACATGTAGCAACAGGAAACTCATTTTCATTAAACACAACATGTCTCAATGAATAAATTCATCTAGTTGGATTGAGACACTTGCACCATTTATGATTGTTACTATAGCCTAGAAAGACACGTTTGATCATTATAAACTGTTGTTTATGCTGGTTATAGGGTCTGAGACATGGATAGCAGACCGAGCCAAACACCTTGAGCCTTTCATGATCTAGATGTTTCCTGAACAACTTGAAGAAAGGTGAGATTTTACCCAAAATTGGTGAAGGTAACTGTAATGGTGGCACAATGGGCCAGAGTGCCTGTATTCATTTAAATAGTAGGGCACTGAACCCTAGCCAGTACAAGATGTTGGTAGGTGCACGAAACAATGAATGAATAAATCTGTACAAGTAATATTAGCTTTGGCCTATGTTCTATCTTTGGGCTCTCCATTCTAATAGCTTTGTATTAGGCTTTAGGTACTTTGTTTCAACACACAAGATACTCATGAATTGCAAATTGTAGAAGCAGAGAGGAAAACTAATGCTCATTGCCTTTTTCTTAGCAGGCAAAAACATTATATTGATGTGGTGGGAAACAGGAACAAGCAAAAAAAACAAAAAGTTAAATATGTCTGATCACAGTAACCAAAATTAAGAAGACTAGAAGAGAGACATAACAAAATTTAAAGATCAAATGATATTGTCATCTCCTACAACTGATTCTAGCAGCTGTCGACTGTATTATGAGAATTCAGGTTACGATGAAAAGCCTTTATCATCAAATCAGTTACCAGTAAAAGGAAGAAGGAAAGTTATTTTATCCACCCTTTGTCAATGGTACTCTTTGGGTTTTTTATTCCAACATACACAAAAAGCCTTTATCATCAAACCACACTCTGATGCGCCCATCAGCTGTATTATTGTGCTTATCATAATTCTCTTTCTGAGACTGCAGAACAGAATAACCAGTGATACACTTAACAATAATAAATGCCGAAAACATTTTAGTTTGCTGACCTACCTTGCCCTGTCCCCAAGCAGGGCTAAGGGAAATAAGAATTTTAAAAGTTAGAGTAGAACATAAAAATTTTAAGGCTAAGATAGAGTGGAATGTCTCCCAAATTCCATCGACAGATACATTTTTAAAGCTTAACACCCTTTTCGTATTTGGGTCCCAAGAATATAGACACCCAGAGGCAGGATGAGATGTACCTGGATACAATCATCAGTGGTTCGAGCTGCCCAGGATGAGGGCAAACCCTCACCAGCATCCATGGTTGACTGAGTTAAACATGCCCGTAAGCCCAGTAGTTCCACTGCTCTAGCCATCCCAGAAACATGTTGTCCTCCAGCCTCAGCGAAGCATGTAACCTGAATGGACGAAAAAATCACACAAATGAATTTACCATATAGTTACTTTTGATCCTTGATATAATAGCTAGTTGGGGATTGGATTTGGTTGTAAATATAAGATCTCAATCATGACAAATTTATAAGGTTTTCCTAAAGTATCCTATTGATTGCATGCATCAAGAGCTATTCAAGGATAGTTGAGTTGAAGGATGGGGAAATGTTGAAGCCAAGCATACACCGGAGTGAATGAGTTCGATCCCACATAGCAAAGTGGAGATGTAAGAATCCTCTTCGGTCATACTGGATTCGTATGGCCAAATTCGACCGTGCAACCAGGTGACCAAATCAACATCATCAGCTATGCCTCTAGCCAATTGCTGAGAAGTGTGAACGTGCGTGTTAATGAATCCTATTAGCAAATGACGAGATGACCAATCAGTAACGATTTAGAATCATAGAATGTATGAGTAGTTACTATTTCTTTAGCTCAATATTCACTCTTTAGAATTTACTTCTTGCGTATTTTACAAAGGACCAATCGATATCGATTGTCACTGTCACCAGCATAGGTCCTTGGGCGAAGGACTAGCTGCTAGAGAGCCCAAGTCTTGGCGGCTCCACGCTACACTATGGTCCATGGGGTGGGAAAAAAAGAATAACGAAATGATGAAGAATAGAAAGGGAAACGAAAGAAGGGATGGAATAGACCAGGAAGTAAGATGTGGCCGTGGAAATCGACAATCTGGGAGGCGAAAGCAGAGAATTGATGAAGAATCTGAGAAGATTGACCAATGGCTTTGATTTGGTGTCCTTCAACGGCGATGGCACCGTCACGAAACACTCGGCTATCGTCGTCCATGGTTATGATCACGGCACCGTGGAGAATAGTCAACGGCGAGTCGGCCTCCGTCATTATCACCGCTTTCTCCGATTCCATGTCCGCCGCTGTTTTTTTTTTTTCCCTCCTTGTTGGATTTTCTAGATTATGATATCTCCTCCTCAGCGTCATCTGTAGCCTTTTTATTTATTTAAAAAGACTTTTTTTATATCTTATAACTTTTAGGATAGCATTGCTCCTAAAAAACAGACTTTTTTTGGAAAGACTTCCAAAATAAAAATTATCTTTAAGCCATGATTATTCCAACTGAGCCCGATGAATATTTTAAAATAAGAAAAAGTTAAAGGGTCTTGATTCCCTCCCCACTAAATCTTATATTTAATGTAAAATAAAAAAATATTGGTATATTTTCTTTAGCAGCATTCCTTTTTTAAATCCACATAGATGACTTTATAACGAAAAGTAATTACGAAAATTCCAATAGAAAAAAACGTTTGAATTGCTAAAATTTTAATTTTGATTGTTTAACTTAACAAATTTTTAATCAAATTATTTGAAACAATTAAAAATTTAGAATTATAATCAAATTACTTTCCTATCCATCAGTTATTAAAAAATAATATTATTTTTACCATGGGTCCTTGCTTCCTGACTTTGCCTTTTCATTTTCGTATTTGAATCATTACCCTTATTCTTCCTTGCGGCTCTATAATTTGGGTGTCAGCAACTTGATATATTTCGTCATAAAACTGACAACTTGGTCATCCAAGGCACCTTCTGATGAAGGATTCGTGCCGATATCTACATTGATCACCCCTTTAACAACCCACTTCCCCTCCATCTCCACTATATACTATGCGTCACATCGTTCTTCGGTTGTGGTAGAATCATTTATCCCTTACTGCCGAATCATTCTCTTCCTTCCATCTCTCTTACGCTTTTTCATCTTTTCAATGTTATCATTCCATTTATTCAAAATTTTGGATGTTGATTTTAGGGTTGTGGTAGAATTGGTCTGGCTTCAAATAATCATCAAAGTGGGAGGAAGGCATTGAGGATCGAATTTCAATTTCAGGTCATTTTTGTTTGGAGATTTGATCATTCAAATTGTATAGAAATCTTTTAGTTTGTGATGTTTTGGATTTTATTAAGTGTATATAAATAATTATTGATCATTTGGATGAATCTTTTTCCTTTTTTTTGGACAATTTTCTTGTTAAACAAATTTGAATAATTTATCTTATTTGGATGTGAGCCTTAAATATACATTGGCAAATTGCTTTCCTCATTCCTCAATCTGATTGTGTTCATTCAATTTAATATTATTAAATTTTAGAGAAATTGATCTAATCTAGTGGAGAGGGTGATGATACTGTTACAAGATACTTCAGTACAAAGATATAGATTGAGATGTCAAAAGCTAAGACTAATATTGAAAGCTGATAAAAAGTGATTAATTATTAGAATTTTCCCACCATATTGACTGTTATTTTTCCTTTTATATTTAAAAAAGAATTAATTACTTTAAGTTTGGCATTATCCATTTTAAATATTTTTACAAGATTGTGTGATCCGGGTTATGTGCTAATAAAAAAACTTCTTGTTAGCATGTCAACATTAAATAAATTAGTTGAATTCATGAGAAAATTTTAAATATAACTATTATTGAGATAAGCAATATGGTCTAACATGGATTGTGTATCGCAATTAATCAAATTTTAATACTATTTTTATTTGTTTAAATAACTAAGGGGTATGGAGGTAATTTGACCTAATTTTTAAATCTCTAATTGTATCAGATAATATGATTAATGATTTGTTAAATTCAATGACCCAAATTAGAAGTTGAGTAATTTAAATGCAGAATTTTCCAAAATATATAGAGGGAGAATTACTTTTACTATCCCTCATTATTTCTCTATTTGTATTTGTACTTGAAGGATTTCGGGCGCACCTGGAATCCAATGACTCACTCAGTACCCACACGAGAATCGGAGCACCAATGTGAATTCCGATTACGTTGCACAGCAAATACACCATGGAAGAGAAGAGAATGCAGAGAGAGCCATGAGAGAATTTCAATCAGGAGTTATGTTTCACTCTTTTTTTTTTGAGAGCTGACTCCCACACCTATATATTACTTGTGGTAGTTACATAAATTTAAAATTCAAATATATATATATAGAGGGAAAACTACCTCTATTAACACATACATTATTTATTTTCATTTCTACTTCAATTCAAATAGGCTTGGGCAAAAATCCACAAAGGGTGGACCATCATATTCCAACATCTCTCACTCATATTTGGTGGATTTGATATTGTTGATTCAAACTCTTTTTCTTCCTTCTTTCTTTCATACTAGGTGCTTTACCGTGACCGCATAGGCATGACGTTTTCATTCAGGTGTTTGTACTAAAAATCTCTTTCTTAGAGACCAGTACAAGACAACCCTTTAGTGCAGTTTGATGATATTGATATAATGCCTCTAATATCCTAGATTTACCAATATATACTTTTCTCATGGCTAATCTAATTCCTTTTGAGCATAAAACTTAAATTTACTTTCTCATATACTTAGTGCCACACTTATGAAATTAACAAAATAATATTATAATGGATCGGTCACAGACACCAGCATAAGTGTGTATATTTCAGATAATCTTCCTTTCACCCAATGGTCACTTTAAAATGAATCAACCGCTTTCCTAGCATAAAACTTTTAGATTGCATATATCATGACCATAGGATATATACTAAAGTAGCAGGCATTAAAACATACCGCCATGATACTGTCAAAGTCAAAGGATATCAATGAAATGATTGAAACTTTCTGGGACTCACACAACAATGAAGCAGGGATCTATTCACTTGCTTCCCATTTGGGGTTCTTCTAAGCACATGCGGTATAAATCGCATGCTACAGTGTTACTCTTACATTATAAGAGCGTATGTTGATTTTAATCTTGTTAACACTGTACAAACTTAAGTCTAAAGACTCATAGTATCTAAACCCAAATTTTTTAGCTTTACTCATTAAGTGACGTCAATTCTGAAGAATTTGTTGTCTGGCTACAAGTATCATGAATGTGGGTTTCCATTCGATCTACATTTATCATAATGGATCTCATCTCAACTTACTGCACTTTTAAGTCAAGACAACATTTAGTTTATGTTTCTTCTCTACCACATCAACACTTTTACTGCTTTGTTGGTGAACACAAATGTCTTATTTTTGCACACTCATTCTAAGTGTCAAAGGCGGTTGCTTGTGTGAGAGAGCCAACCTCATCTACCTGTACGACATACTAGACATTGTATACTTATATACATGTGAAGCCATATTGAAGTATCTATTACTTCATATACCATGCTCGTCAAAGGACTCAACATTTTTCTCATATACATCCTTTACTTTAGGCTTTATTAGGGGACATTGCATAGGAACATGTTGTTCAATAATAACTTTATGTGCTACAATATCTCTTACATCTTATATCTTATTTCTAATAATCAGTATGCCCTAAAGTTATCTTAAGACTTTTCATGAATCAATCCAATGTCTCTCACAATGGTTTGGATTATCATTGATTAACAAGTCTTGTTTCAAAGAAGATATATGATTCTGTACACATCATTGCATACATTAGACCAATTTTAATATGCATGATCAAGTTCTTTCTATTCCCTTGACACATTGGTAATCTCACATAAATGTTGTGTAATAAGAGGTCTTTAAGCTTGATTGTTTACCTTACATGCTTTCTGATGAAGGTACCTCCTAATTTTCCTTTCAATGCATATCATATGACCAATTTTGTTGGATTTTTTTTATTATTATTTGTGATAACACTTTTTAAGATAATATGTGCTTGTATCGTTTTCATCATTTGACCATATAGGTCTCATAATTTCGGCTATGTTGAGTTGACTCCTCAACACTAACATTACCATGGCCCTTGGTCAATGGTATGACTACATCTTCCATGTACTTATATGAGATATTGCAATGCCATATATCATTTTTGTCCCCATTAAGTTTAGTTGTTGTATTTTTGTTCTTGGTAGCCATTCTTGGCTTAATTATTAATATCATCTCACATATAGGGTTGTTCATGTTTGATATTAAACCAAAAACATATTTAACATATAGCACATTGAGTATACAATGTCATGTACTTACATTATTCTTGACTAGAAAAATAATAACACCAATGGGTTCACAATCAGGAGAATACGTTTGTATCTCCCATCACACAGATTCCAACGATACTACTATTATCTATCAAGAAATTTATATAAATATCACACAAATAAAATGCTCAATTGTAACTTTCAAAAAGTTTATTTTCTAAAAGCTCCCATTTAGATAGAGCATTTAAAATTAGCTCCCATTTAGAGCATATAACACTCTTAGGAGACTCAATTTCCAAGAGCTCACACTCATAAGGAGTATTTGATATTTACTTTTTATGTATTTCAATTTATTATTTTCATAATGTCTCATCATTAGGGAATTGAGACAATATAATTCTTTCATCATGTTTTCGTTTTCTATCAAACTAATTTTTTAAAGAGTTAAGCATTTAGCTTCTCAAACCCGAACTTGATAGGATTTTTAATAGTCATTGCTTGACAAAGTTTTTAGTAGTAATATCATATTCCTAAACAGCATAAAAGAAGTAATTCTATATTATATCAACAATTTCTTAACATTTTCTATTTCTTTATAGAAATATTTCAAATGTTTTATGCAATGTGTCTTTGTTTCTTTATAGAAACAATATTATTATTTGCCTTCAAGTCTTTTACAATTTCAAAAGTTTGGAGGTTGGACTAAACGTAATTTACTTTTTCTGTTCATAAGATGGGCTGCTTATTTTGTACTTGAGATGAATTTTTCTTTGAATATCACATTGATCCAAGGTTCTAATATTGGGGAATTTATTTATTTCAGAACCCCTTAATCAAATCCTACATCTTTAGTATTTGATCATTCACTTTCACCTTCTGTACAATTTTTAGGATTAAATGAACCTTACTTTGAACCATTTTCCTCTTGATCCTTTTTAGGATCTTCTTCTTCTAGGTTATCCCTTCAACTCTTATGTTCAAATAAATGAAAAATTGGAATTTTCCATATGAACTCAATGCTTAAGGGATGTAGCCAATAACTTATTTCTTTTCATAAGAATTGAGAGAGCGTTTGGTCTAAAAAGAAATAAGTTATTGGGATAAATGTAAATACAAAAGAATAAGAAAAAAAGTCTTGGCTATGTATTTTTAGAACTCTCAAAATTTACATTTATCCCAAATAAAAATATTACTAATAAATACATATATTTTAACATTTTTAAGGCTGTAAAAATAATATATCATAGCACTAGAAGACCTAAAAATAGCTTCGTTTAAGCTCTAAAATGTACCAAAAATTTGTCCAAATTAAGCTCTTGAATTTAGACATTTTTAGAAATAAATAGAGCTTTATTTAGAGTCTAAACACTCCCTCATACGCCCCTAGAAGGAGAAGGAATTGAGAGAAAAAAATTCTGGAAAAATGAAACAAAGAAGTAAGCCCACTGGATCTAGACGTTTTTGACTCATTCTTATTTTCCAGATAATCTAAAAAGTATGTAGCCTAGAATTTTTTTTTTGTTGCTTGTTTCTTTTCGGACATATTAGTTTGTTTTTTTTAAGTAGTTGGGCAATACTGATGGCCCAATTTTTTTTTCCTCTTTAATCTTTTAATGATTCTGGGTTGAAACTGATGACCCAATTTCCATTTACCCTTTTTTTTTAAAACATGAATGGGCCCAAACTTTTTGGTCATTCTTATTTCCAATTGCCCAAAAACTTGGGCCTGTTTTTCTTTTCAACAGTTTGTTTTTTTTTTATTAATGGTTGGGCCAAGAACAAATTTGGGTCTCCCAACCCACCAGTTCTAGAAGTAGCCTCAACTCATAGTTTTCAATTTTTTTTGTAACTAGAGAGATGAAACGACGGCATTTGTAACTGGAGGTTGTCTTCAACCTCCAGCTGGGTCATCCAGGCTCCAATGGAGTGACAGGGTCGAGTCTGTCGGAATCAATTCTTCTCTCATCCATAACTTCTTCGTCCGACCTTCGTTTCAAACATTCTTGGTGTCATTTTTTTCTTTTTTTTGAGATCTACACAATGAGACTAATTTTGTATTCTAAAAATGTTGTTTTTTACTAACCCAATCTCAAAAATGAAAATTCCTCTTACATGTTGTTTTCCTCCACTGTTTCCTCTTGTTTTTGGATTCCAATATTTTGGATTTTCCCTATTTCACACGTTTACAATAGATTCATAGCCAAAATTTTCAGTTTTCTCATAGTTAAAAAATTGGGAACCGCTATTGTTTTCATTCACATGGTGTATATTCTACCTGTGAGGAAGGAAATAATATATGTTAGGTAATTAGACCACAAAGAACAACATATTCACACACACATGTTGAATTATAATTCACATACTATTAAAAGCAAAATCGAAATAAAGCAAAGCCTCAAGAAAACCATTTGCTCTGATGCCAATGAAGAATTTCGGACATACTTGGAACCCAACAACTCACTCAGTACCCACACGAGAATCAGAACACCAATGTGGACTCCAATTACGTTGCACAGAAAATACACCACGGAAGAGAAGAGAATGCAGAGAGAGAGACATGAGAGAATTTCAATCGGGAGTTATGTTTCACTCTTTTTTTAAAAAAAACTGACTCACACAGCCATATATTATGTGTGACAGTTACATAAATTTAAAACCAAATATATATATATAAAGGGAAAACTACCTCTATTAACCTATACATTATCTATTTTCATTTCTACTTCTATTCAAATGGGTTTGGGCTCAAATCCACAAAAGGTGAACCATTATATTCTAAAAGTACCCAAATCAAATGGACTTGGACCCTAATTCACTAGTTATGAACTATTATATTCTGTATTATTAATTCTCCACTCCCCTAAACCGACAATTTCAACTTGAGTTGTGTAATTTTTTATTCTATATAGTTGATCTTTATATCGATATAGAATAGAAATTAAACCTATATATAATAATAGAGGTATGCAAAGAGAGATGTAATTGAAAAGCTGAGTTCTCATCTATACCAGTTCACAGGCATCATCTATATAAAGCCGCCACTATTAGGCGATATCTATTACGCTAGGTAACATCTAGTACATGGAGTCTTGATTCAAGGTACAATTGTTTCATGCCTGCCTGTCATTATAGTTTGGGGAATTACTGTAATATTTAAATTAACAGACTTAATTATCGAAAAATTTCAAAGATAAGTAAATAACATAAACGCATTGTATTTTTTACATTAGAATTTGTTATTTATGTTCTTCAATTGTTATTAAAATTTTAAATTAGTATATTTCTTTTTTAGGATGTCATAATAATTCCTTTAAATCGATTTATATACATATTATTCTGGCACTTAAGATATTTTCTAAAAGATTTCTATGATCCTAAACCCCACTCCTGTTAACAAATAATTAAATTAAGTAGATAAAAAAGTTAATTAAAATTGGTTTAAAACACTAAATGTATAAAAAGTGAATGTATTTTATTTCTTAATAATATCCTCATATATAAACGGAGAGGGAGTGAAAAAGAAAAAGAATGAGAGGAAAAAAAATGTATTTGACAGATAATTAATGCAATGACATAATATGAAATTAATGGACAAAAATAAATAAAAGTCGGTTAAATTTTTTTATTTAAGTATATTTTAGTATAGGATCAAGCCGTCTCTGAAAATTGTATCTTATTTAAGACTGATAGGAAAACAAGTCACTTTGCAAAACGTTAATATCATTAATTTTTTCTTATAAATGGCCTCATTAATTATATTATATAGAGTGATTCTATAAAAAGAAATTAAGATAATCTGGAAGATAATCTCAAAAAAAAAAATAATATTAATATTTTTTACCATTTTAACTATTCTAATTACTTTTAACTGTTTTCTATAAAAAAATAGTGAAGTAGCATTAAATATTTTATATTACTGATTAAAAGTGCTATATCGTTTCATACAAGAAAATATGTTTAAATTATTTGTTTATTTGGTACTCAACTGCTAATTGCGGTTGGATGCATTGGATCCCATCTTGCTCACCAAAAAAAAAAAAACTAATGTTATTAATCACAGAGACTGTTTTTAATTAAACAATCATATTATTCCACGTACTATGGTTCAACAATACGGTACTCTAAAGTCTAAACCTCATTTCTATTTTTTTTTTCTTTTTTTAATACAATAATACTCCTATTGACTCTAGCCAAGGCATGTTAGCCATCCAATAATTGGAAATATATATTCAATAATACTCATATGGTCTTATCTATAGATAATATTATATATGATCCGTGCTATATGTAAATAACAGCTTGTGTTTATCTAGAAATTTAATATTTTAATTTTTACTTTTGATTAATTATATATCTCTTTTATTTTTTTTTTGTTCATTACTCATCATCTTCATAAATTAGGATATATTTAAAAACATTGAATCTCTTAAATATTATTACTTTTAACTAATTTTAATCATTTTGATTAATTGTAATAGATTCTACTTGTTGAACAAGGCTTATTATTATTGGGGAAAAAAGACACTTTAGGTAAATAGAGATAAGTAAAATAAACTTGATTACAAGGTTATTGCAAGAGAGGAAAAACTAGGTTATATAAAACTCTCTCGAGTTTTTAATGTAAGACTTCATTTACAGCGTATTTATCATATAAACAAGATCTTATATTTAGGATCAACTATAAATGGTTGGAGATATTAATTACGCAAGGGGGTGATGATGATGAGGGCATTATTTTAGTAGAGTTGACCATGGCCTTCCTATTTTATCATATTATATAAGCCGTAGGACAAGTGGGTTGACAAATTTGTTGAGCATGTAGATACATAAACCATTTATACCTTTTTTTAATATCCTTTTTGTAAAATAAAAATTCATAGATCACCTTATCCTCCTTATTTTTTAAAAAAATATTAAAAATATAATGTCATGTAGTATATAAACTAGATACCAATAAGATTCTCTTCATTTCCTTTTTCTTTCACTTCCTCCCACTTTGCATCACACTTTATTAAATTTTGAATAATTTAACTTTAATACTCATAAAATGTTAAATGATTTTAAAATTAAATAAATAAATTTGAATTGTTTACGTTTATCATATAGAAATCCAATTTTACGTCTAACATATATATTACATTACATATTCCAACACTTGTGATAAGAAAAAGAAAAATTCCACTCAGACATTTGTGAAAGAATAGAATGAATGCGAAACATAACAAATTTGGAACCACTAAAAAAACAAGAGGATATAGGATAAATAATTAGAGAGTTAAACGGACCTTTTGGGGATAGAGGGACTTGAACCCTCACGATTTCTAAAGTCGACAGATTTTCCTTTTACTATAAATTTCGTTGTTGTCGGTATTGACATGTAAAATGGGACTCTATATTTATTCTCATATGATTAATTAGTTCTTTAAAACATCTATCAGACTATGATGAAGTGAATTTGATAAATTAATATTCCATTCTTTCTTCAACTTGGAATTGATTCACATCTTTTATTTGTCAGATAAATATGAAAACAGATAAATCTTTGGTCTGTCTGGTCTAATTGATTCAAAGAGTAGTTCAGTACGTATACGTACGCTTATCCTTGATCCTTTCTTTTTTGGAGTTTTGATGGAATGATCTCTTTACTAATGAAATGAAATATTTACTAACGAAACTTAATGTAGTCAACTCCATTTATTAGAACAGCTTCCGTTGAGTCTCTACACCTATCCTTTTCTTATTCTCCCTTTCTGAACTCTTCTTGGTTTTCGGAAAACAAGACTTGGCTCAGGATTGCCCATTGTTAATTACAGTCTTTCTCTGAATTTAAAAGTTATCACTTGGTAGGTTTCCATATCAAGGCTCAATCCAATTAAGTACGTAGCTTCTACCAATTTTGCCATATCCCCCTTTTCTTTGAGATTAGAATCTCATTAGGATGTTTTTTTTGTCTGATTTTAATTATGAGAATTATGCCAGAACTGTTGAATTTGTTAGATATCGATTCCTATTCCAAAAAATGTTTCTTTCTATTTTTATTTCAGACACCCATATTTGATTCGCTTAGAAATAATTCTATCATTTATGTATTTGCAATTCAATATACATGGATATATACTACATATAAACATTTTTCAGATGCCTCTCCTTCTAACGTTTTTCTTATGCAATTTAGAATACTGGCCTCACTACAAAAAAATGGATAATTTGTAGCGGTTTTTAAAACCGCAACAAAGTTAATGACTTGTAGCAGTTGTAAACTAATTTGCCATGAAAACTAAGCGTTTGCCATGCTGGCTATTTAGTAGCGGTTTAAAACCACGAAAAAATATGGCGCGAATAACCCGCCAAAATTGTAACGAAACTTTGCAACGGTTTTTTGAAAAAAAGCACGGCAAAATATGAAGGGTAACAACGTGGTAGTGGTTTTTCTAACCGCTACTAATTTGCGTATTTTCGGAGAAGTGATTTTATTTTACAGCGGTTTGAGCAGCGGTTTTATTAGAACCGCTGCTAATTTGTAGCAGTTTTAAACAAACCGTTGCTAACTCCTCATCCTATATATATTCATCTTCCATTTTCGCAAAAACATCATATCGAAAGAGTTTCAAAAAGTAAAATAGAGAGATATTAGTTTATTGTTGAGCTAGAAAGGTATAAATTAAATTTTTATTTTATATTTTGGTTTTTAAAATTTATTTAAATTATTTTTTATGTTTTAATTTTTTAACTTTATTTTAATGTTTTTTTATTTTATTATAGATGTTTAGTCCCGATCCTACACGTAGGCCTAGTAAAGAGCCTATGATCCCGCATGAGGACATCTTGGAATGAAGTGGCGTTGAGGCCAATTCTCAGGAGCAGGAGTTTCCAGATGCTGGTGACGCTGAGGCCAACTCTGACAATACATATCTCAGCGTCAAAGATTTTGATCTTCTAGATATCTCAGTCGACGCGGCTGAGAACTTAGAGGATGAGGATATCGCCAAGGAAGAGGGATTCCCACGACCTTCTGCTTCACGGTCCACTGGCTTTGAAGTGGACATTTAGGGTAAGTAGTTTAATTTATAATGTTAATGTTGGAATGCAATGTGCAGATCCGACAAGGCGGCTACAGAAGAGGAAGCTAGCATTGAGGGATGTTTACAAGCTCGATGCTGGCCACCGGATAGTGGTACCATGGAATGAGTTGACACGGCAACCGATCGAGAAAGCTGGTTAGCTGTACCACCGCTACCTGTTGGAGCAAGGAGGGAACTACGGCCAGTTTGACATCAGCGCCGAGACATGGAAGAGGGTGCGAAAAGAAGACAAAGATTGGGTTTGGGAGAATAAAGTTAAGGTATAATTTTAATATATTTCTTTAAATTAAGTTAATATATTTCTTTAAATTAATTTTATTGTGAGACGGCCAGTTTGATCTATTTTTTTGCATAATAAATTTGCTGTGCGAGATGCGCACAAGGATTATTCCATCTCGAAATTGGGAGAGGGGTGGAAGAACAGGCGAAATCGCTTGTACCACTCGAAGAACCAGGATGGCATGCGGACTACGCAGGAGGTGGCAATAGACGTGCCTGACCCAGTCCAGCCCGAAAGCTGGGTAAGATTTGTCAGGTGAAGGAGGTCACCGAGAAGTATGGCTATCTCCAGGCGAGCTGCACAGAGCCACACAAGCCAAACGATCTACCATACTGCAAGATCGAAACCATTCTCCTGCACTTATGCTAAGATTTGCAGTCTCGAAGGGTAGTCGGATTAAAGAGTCATGACTCACACGTCATTATGCAACAATTACTACCATTGGGACTCAAAAACACACTCTACTAGATGTGTCAACGGTGGTGGTGCAGCTCTGTTCATTCTTCAGAAAGCTGTACGCGAAGGTTCTTGTCCTTGACGAGTTGGATCAACAGCAAAAGCAAATCGTTCTCACATTATGCCATTCGGAGATGATCTTCCCTCCTTCATTTTTCACTGTCATGGTCCATCTCATCGTTCACTTTGTTGAAGAGGTAAAACTCGGTGGGCCAGTTCAATATCATTGGATGTATCCCATGGAAAGGTAAATGTGGCTAAAAATTGTATCTCACGCACTATTCACACACACATCGATAGGTCACTACTAATCTTCATGCTATTAATTTATTACAGGTTCTTAGGGAAGTTGAAGTCATATGTGAGGAATAAGGTTTGGCCAGAGGGTTCAATAGCATAATGTTATATAGGAAATGAGGTCCTCAACTTTTGCTCACGGTACTTTGATGACATTGAGACATCTTTCAACCATCGTCCTCTTGTTTATGATTGCCCTGATGATGTTGATCCGTCATCAACGACGAGTTTGTTCCCTCTTGTTGAGAGACCAGTTGGAGGACATCAATACTTCAACCTCACTTCTAATGAGATGTTGCAAGCACACAGACATGTCCTGATCAACTGGAGTCAAGTTGATCCTTTCATTCAGTGTGTATGATCAACACTAATTTGTCAATTTATAAATTCAAATTATATATTGACTTATATCATGCTTAATCATAACAGAGAGTTCCGAAGTTATGTCAAGCGTCAACAATGTATCCAGACACAAACATCCGTTGAGGTTGATAGAAGGGTGCATAGAGAATTTCCTGGTTGGTTTGCACACTGAATACGCAATGACAACAACTCCTACCCATTTGATTTAACATGCCTTGCAATGGGCCCCCTCCAGTATGCGAAACGGTTTACTACATACAATGTTAACGGGTTCAAGTTCTGCACAGTTTCACGCGACCAAGGCTTTCTCACCCAGAATTCTGGAGTTTTTGGTGCTTTTGGTACAAGAAGTTATATAAGCAGCAGTGACGGTGACATGCATATCGGTGGCATCCCCTACTATGGGAAATTGGTTGATATAATCGAACTGAATTATCAGGGGCACTTTACCGTCACATTATTCAAGTGCTCTTGGGCAAATACGACAACTTCTCGTGGATTCACT
This sequence comes from Vachellia collinsii, assembly GCA_006871305.1. NCBI lineage: Eukaryota > Viridiplantae > Streptophyta > Magnoliopsida > Fabales > Fabaceae > Vachellia > Vachellia collinsii. The sequence goes on along the minus strand of QFDD01000180.1, from coordinate 17,852 downwards.
ACTGATAGGTTGGGAATCACATCTGTGAATTTTTCAAGACTAATTCACAGAGGTGACTCTCCAGACGATGTGCCGTACATTCTAGCATCCGAGGCACAACATGTTTATTATGGGGAGGACGAGAAGCATAAAGATTAGAGTATAATCATTCATCTTAAGCCTAGAGATCTTTATGACATGGGTGATAGCAATGAAAATATCATCTATGAGGTGAAGTCATTCCATCCTACTGATTTTGAAAACTTCTTCCCCGAAGGAGATGAAGATTTACCACTTGTTAGGGTAGATGAGACCGAATAAATAATTCAGGTTAGTACTATATATATGCAATTTGTTTCAAGTATTTTATTTTATTTTTCAACAGAGTTTATTAGTAGCGGTTTTAAACTGCTACAAAAACTGAAAAACCGCTACGAATAACCGTGACATAAACCGCCACAAACAAAACTGTTGCAAAACAAACCGTTGCAAAAAATAGTGATCCAAACTGCTGTTAATTCCTGCCAGACATCCTCTAAATACCTTTCCACCCCATTTCATTTGCTACTCTCTTTTTTCTTTTCTCTCATTGGTTTTCTCATCTATAGTTGGGTTGAAAAGCTTCTGATGATATATAATATTTGTTATAGGTATTTTTCTTAACATTTTATCTTTTTATTGTATTTATTTAATGTTAATTATCCTTTGTTATGCAGTTTTTGTTTATTTAATTTATTAATATTCGTTTTGCTGTATTAATCTTTCATTTGTTTTTCTTTTCAGGCATTTTAATCATTGCAGCAAACAATATATGTTATTTAATGACTAGTACTTAATTTTAATTAATTATTCATCTATTATAAATTACTTTCTATAATTGTAATAAATTTTTTAATAATTAAAAAATTATTCCGAATAAAGTGTAATTTTCTTAAAAAATATTTATTTACTTTAGTAGCGGTTTTATAACCGCTACAAAGGTCCTCATGACAGAAAAATGGCGGGATATTTTAATTTTTGTAGAATGCACTTTGTAGCGGTTTTTAACCTCTACAAAAAGTTGGCGGGAATTTTTAAATTTTGGCGCTCAACCTATTTTAATTTGAACATTAGTAGCGGTTAAAAAAACCGCTACAATTTTCTTTCACCAATTTTTTTTATTTTGCAGCGGTTTTGTTGAGCACTACAATATTTTCTATTTCTTTTTCCATAATTACATATTAGTAGCGGTTTTGTTTCCGCTACAAATTCTGCACTGTTTCTATTTGTAGCGGTTATTAAATGCTGCAAAGTAGTAACAGTTTTTTTTGTGTGCACATCGGTTCATTAAAATCGCTACTAAACCTGTTCGCACGGTGAGTTTTGTAGCGGTTTGATAAACCCCAACAATATCTCTTGCAGCGGTTAAAATCCGTTACAATTGCAAAAAATAACCGCTACAAAAGCACCATTTTTTTGTAGTGCCTTTCATTATGATCAGAATTTGGCCTTTCCCTTTCTTTCATTTGTTTTTATTCTTATCTTTTTTCCTTACAATCGATAGGCCCTATATGACATAATTAAAGATAACTAAAATGGATGGAAATTTCTTATTTTTTTAGATTAAATAAAAAGGAAATATATTTCGATTTGTTAATTTATAATAGCTAGACCTAATGGAATGGCTATAAATAAGCATTCTATTAATTTCATAATTTCAAATTAATTTAGAAAAGAATTCGAGTATTTCTATTCTATCTAAGTCTATATTATTAATTATTAGAATTTATATTTTATGTTTTGTATTGCTATTAATAAAATTATAAAATTATCGACATGTCCCTTTCCCTTTTTGACTCTTCACTTCTCACCTTCATAATCAAAATTTGAATGGTCCATTTTTAATATTTATAAAATTTTTAATAAAATGTTACATTATTTAAAATAAATAAATTGAAATTGCTAAAATTTGGTCATGATAACAATTGATAACTGCAGTAAAATAATTATTTTATAAAATATTAAATATGAATCATATCATTTGTCTTTTAATCTAAATTGACCTACAATCCAAAAGGGAAAGAGAATCATAATCCTCCGAATGGACTGAAGGAAGGAGATGGATTGGGGAAAGGCACTAAAGAAGATACTAAAGAAGGCAATGCCACTTTGGTATGTTTGGAGAAAAACTGAGTGGACTGACGTTCAATGGAGGCTGAGTTAAGTTGAATGGATTAAGCACTAAAATTAAGCACTAAAATTTCCAACATATCCTTAAGCACAAATATGCACAATGAAGCCTAAATTTGCTAAATTAAAGTGCCACACACTCAAAATAAGATATTAAAAAATATACAAATAATTGGAAATATCAACCAAGTTTTTAAGAGCGAAAATCCTTATTATTTACCGCTCATAACGCTTGGATACCATCAAGTTGTCAAACTCAAAATATTAGGCAAACTTGTAATATGGATATTAACTTGGATCGTAAATTCAGAAGAGTTACCTCCATTAATAAATTGTAATTAAAAGAATATAGTAACTAAATATTTAAAATATTAAAACTGATTATGATTTAATTTAAGTATACATTACCCCAATTATTGAATTAAATCCATTAATATCCATAATTTATTATACTTTGTATAGAAATTTATGTAAAGTTCAATAATGTAGTTAAAACTGATTATGTCAACTCTTGTGTTAATAAATAACAATTTAATTATGCAGTTAATATCTAACTTGTTATAAAAAATAATTCAAGACATATAATTTCCCCAAAAATAATTAAATGTTATAATGTAGAATGTTTATTTTAAAAAGTTAAATAAATTTGGCACATAAAAGATCAATGAACATGAATGATTGTGGAGTACAAATTCATCTTTATTTTATTAATCATACTGGAATAAATGTATTAAAAAAACATACTGAAATTATTTTTATATATTAATTAATTTAAGTAGATGTTAATATAATATTATAGTTTTTATCTTTGTTGTTAGATATAATTTTGTTTTTATAATATAAATGTTGTTTATTATTTTAAATAATATATTCATGGGTTCGCAATACGAAAATATATATATTGCCTTTGTGAATGAACGTGTCAAAGATGTCAAAATTCAATCGTAAAATCGTAAAATCAATAAATTCGGAGTTTAACAAGGGCCTACGGTCTAACCTAGCTAAAGCCAGATGAGACCTGATCTACTTGATAAAAAAGTCAGACTTCAGACTCTGTCTCAGGCTTTATGACTTGTTTCAGGCTCAGGCACATGGCTATTTAGTGACCTATTTCCACTCCTATGACTAAGGAAATAGAGATGGTTGAATAGCAAGTGGCTAGAAAATTATAAGCTTATAATCTAAGAAAATATTTACAACAGTAAAAGAAAGTTAGTGTTTCATATGATTATTTAAATGTTTAAGGTACCTACAGCACCCTAAAATATTTCTGCATTCAACACTTTAAACTATTTATGCATTAATAGTGAATGTATCAAAAGATATTTTAAGGTTCTAGATGCACTTAAAAAATATTTGTGGGTCTTGAATGAAAAAAAAAAAAAAATTAATTTGCTAGACGTACCTGAAAAAAAAATTTCAACTTGCTAGATGCACCACAAATATTTTAAGATGCTGGATGCATGTAAAAAAAAATTCTTCATAGTGCTGGTTGTACCTTAACCCTTATTTAAACAATACATTCAGTTAGTTCTTGCAAGATACATCAAGCCTTGATGACTTGAATTTTAAAATAAGGTTGTATGTGATGCCAATCTATCAATTTGTTAGAGAAATATACTGCCTCCAATTGGTGTGTTTAGATTAAATTTCGGAGAATAACTTATGAGTAAAAAGTGGTAAAAATGATTTTAGAGAATATATTTTTTAAAAAAAGTTATTTATATTTATCATTTTTTTTAAATTAATTTTTCTTACTTATAAATTAATATATAACTAACCATACATATAAATAAATATTTTTAAGTAACTTATTTAGATTCTTTAATCTTTTTTTTTTAAAAAAAAAGCCAACAATATGGCTTATATTTAAATATAAAAGGGTAGCAAGCTGTATATATGTACATCATTTAGTTTTCATGAGTCGAACAAATGTTTGTTCTCAAGTACAAATGTTTGTTCTCAAGTTCCTAGCTAGAATTCTTTATTATGTTACAATCATTGATTAGGCAAATTTTGGAAGGAGGAATATGTTTTCCATCATCACTTTTAGGGCTGTTTAGAAACTCGGTGGTTCGGTCTGACTCGGATTAACCCGAGCAAATCTGACACAGTCTGATCTAGAAAAATCTACCTTAAAGCATGATCAGACCAATCGGATCGGACTGATGTCTGAAATTTTTTTCTTTTTAAATAATAGCCTCCAGTCCAACTAGTCCACACACCTCCCTCTTGCTAGAGTCCACCCTCGGCCTCAAGCCCACTAGTGAAGAATCACACAACTCTGTTGCTTTAAGCAACTAATGCCGCCGTTGCTTGTGCTCACAAGCCACCATTGTTAGCTCTCACCAGTAGTCATCATTTGCGCTCAATGCCACAGTGGCTAGCGATCACCAGCGGCCGTTGCTAGGCCTCACCAGCTGCCATGCTCGTTGGGTTGCCGTTGCATTCTACTTCCTTCCCAAAAGAAAATTCTAATAGGAAAAGATAACGAGCAAATCTGGAGAAACAAGCATGATTTTCCAATAGAGGAGTCCTCGATTAGCATAAGCTTGAACAAGTAATCGTTGGAATCAAGCAAAAATCACAAAAACATACAGAAATCTCACACAACATTTCCTCAAAAAGAAAATAGGAAAAATAAAAAGAGGTATTTGAAGGGAAAGGAGCGAACTTACTATTTGTAACTCATTGGGGTGGGAGCTAACAGAGAGAAGGAGAGAAAATGGAGGAGGAGAGAAGGAGCAAGACGGAGAGAAGAAGGAGCAAAAATGGAGCTCATGGCAGGATGCACAGAAGGAGAAGGAGCAAGATGGGTGAGGGGGTTTATCTGGCTAAAATAAGAGGGGGTTAAAAAAAAAGGTTTGGTCATGGACTACCTGGATCTCTAGACTAGGTTTGGTCCAGCTTGACCTTGGGTTGAGGTCGGACTGGACTGGACTAAACTTTGGGTTGCCTTTTTCAACTTGAGGCTTTTACTAGATCAAACCTTAGGTTAGGCCCTAACCTCTTCTGGTCTGGTATTTGCACAGCCCTAATCACTTTTAAAGCTCCTTCTTTAATTATTATTACAAAAAGGAGATTACAAAACATCCCGATAGGATATCAGAAGTGACTACAAGGGACAAGATTGTCCAGAACTGTTGAAGCTCCTTTGTAACATTTGTGATGGGTATGTTGTACTTACTCTTTGCATTTGTAGCAATAAATTCAATAAAGTGAAAGACATAAGCTTGGAACATTGTGTTTAAAATGCCCCATTTATATTGTTTAGAATAACTTTTTAGACCGATCAAAAGTAACTTTTTAAATTGCCCCATTTAACAACAATCGGTCTAAAAAGTGGGCTTTCTAGACTAATTATCCTTACAACTGGTCTAGAAGTGGGCTTTTTAGACATGTTCTACTTTTATAATAGGTTTAAAAAGGCTACTTTCAAAACCACTTGTGCTTACAATAAGTCTGAATATTGATCTTTCAGGCTAGTTGGACAATCAGTTTAGAATGTGCTGGACTTTTTGAATTGACCTTTTCTAATTTGGTCTAAAAGGTCATGGTCTAAAATACTTTTTTTCCTATTAGTGCAGGCATAGATATCCTCCTATTGAAGGTTATTGAGACACTATTGGATGTTAAGTGGGAACACAACTTCCATTGAAAATTCAAACACTGATTCACCACGTTATGATAAACTAGTATCTTCTATTATGGCAACTCCCACTAGTTGTAAGTGGAGTTTTAATTCAACTCAGACCAACAATATTGAGTTTTTTTATTTTTGCTAAGCACATGTATCTTCTTATCAGAGGCAATTTTGTTTAAACCACTATTAGGCATTAAATATGGGCACGTCTCTCAATGGGATTTGAATCTTTGTTCTCCATATTGTAGGGAATTAATCCAATCTACTTGACCCAACCTTTGTTGGACGTCGGTTCACTCAGTTTTTCTCCAAACATCCTTTTACAATGTCATGGGCCGTTTGCCCTCTGGCCTTTCCATTTTTTGGTTTTTGTTGTCTGACCCATTAGAATGGCATTGCCTTCTTTCATATCTTCTTTAACACCTTTGCCCGATCCATCTCCGTCCTTCAGTTCATCAGGAGGATTATGATTCTCTTTCCCTTTCGTATTGTAGGTCAATTTAGATCAAAATACAAATGACATGATTCATATTTAATATTTTATAAAATAATTATTTTACTGCAGTTCTCAAATGTTATCATGACCAAATTTTAGCAATTTGAATTTATTTATTTTAAATAATATAACAGGTTATTAAAAATTTTATAAATATTGAAAATGGACCATTCAAATTTTGATTATGAAGATGAGAAGCGAAGTGTCAAGAAGGGAAAGGGAAATGGCGATAATTTTATTTTACTTATCATTCCCTTATAAGCAGTTCAAAATTTTTTTTATAAAATAATATTTTTAAATTCTTTTTTTCTGTAGTTCTAAATTATCCTGACCAAATTTTAACAATTCAAATTTATTTAATTTTGAAATGATTTAACATATTATGAGTATTAAAGTTAAACTATTCAAAATTTAATAAAGTGAGATGGAAAGTGGGAGGAAGTGAAAGAAAAAGGAAATGAAGAGAATTTTATCAGTATATAATTTATACCACATGACATTATATTTTTAATAATTTTTTTATAACAAATAAAGAGGATAAGGTGATCTATGAATTTTTTTTATTTTTTTAAAACACGGATATTAAAAAAGGTATAAATGGTTTAGGTATCTACATACTCAACAAATTTGTCAACCCATTTGTCATACAGCTTGTACAATATGACAAAATAGCAAGGCCAAGGTCAACTCTACTACAGTAATGCCCTCATCCTCATCACCCCCTTCGTAATTAATATCTCTGATGATTTATAGTCGATCCTAGATCTCATTTATACTGTAAATTATGTTATAAGTTAAGTCTTATATTAAGAATTAAAGAGAGTTTTACATAACATAATTTTACCTCTCTTGCAATAACCTCGTAATGAAGTTTATTTTATCTATCTCTATTTACTCACAGTGCCTTTTCCCCCAATAATAATAAGCCTCACCCAACAAGTAGAATTGATTACAATTAATCAAAATGATTAAAATTAGTTAAAAGTAATAATATGTAAGAGATTTAATAATTTTTAAATATATCTTAATTTACGAAGATGATGAGTAATAAATGAAAAAAATCAAAGAGATATATGATTAATCAATACTAAAAATTAAAATATTAAATTTCTAGATAAACACAAGGTGTTATTTACGTATAGCACGGATAATGCATAATATTACTTATATATAAGACGATGTGAGTATTATTGAATATATATTGGTAATTATTGGATGGCTGACATGCGTTGGCTAGAGTCAATAGGAGGATGATTGTATTAAAAAAGAAAAAAAAAGTACAACTGAGGTTTATAGTACCATATTGTTGAACCATAGTACGTGGACTAATATGATTCATTAATTAAAAATAGTCTCTATGATTAATAACTATAGTATTTTTTTTTTTGGTGAGCAAGAGGGGATCCAATGTGCTGCCAACCACAATTAGCAGTTGAGTACCAAATAAACGAATAATTTAAACAGATTTCTTGTATGAAATGATATACCGTTTTGATAATTAATACAAGATATTTAATGCACTTCACTATTTTTTTTATAGAAAACAGTTAAAAGTAATTTGAATAGTTAAAATTGCAAAAAAAAAAAAAAGTATTAGTATTTTTTGAGATTACCTTTCAGATTATCTTAATTTCTTTTTAATAAAATCTCTCTATATAATATAATTAATGAGGGGAGAAAAAATTAATGATATCGACGTTTTGCAAAGTGACTTGTTTTCCCTTTAGCCTAAGATACAATTTTCTGAGATGACTTGGTCCTATAGTATAATATACTTAAATAAAAAAATTTAACCGACTTTTATTTATTTTTTTCCAATTAATTACATATTATGTGATTGCATTAATTATCTGTCAAATACATTTTTTTCCACTCATTCTTTTTCTTATTCACTCCCTCTCCTTTTATAAATAAGGGTATTTTTAAGATATAAAATACATTCACTTTGTATACATTTAGTGTTTTAAACCAATTTTAATTAACTTTTTTTCTACTTAATTTAATTATTTGTTAACCGGAGTGGGATTTAGGATCATAGAAATCTTTTAGAAAATATCTTATATCTTAAGTATTAGAATAATAATAATATGTATATAAATTTATTTAGAGGAATTACTATGATGTCCTAAAAAAAAAATTAAACATTCAAAATTTTAATAACAATTGAAGAACGTATAATAACAACTTCCAATACAAACAATAACGTGTTTATGTTATTCACTTATCTTTGAGACTTTTCGATAATTGAGTTTGTTTATTTAAATATTACAGTAATTCCCCAAACTATAATGACAGGAAGGCATGAAATAATTGTATCTTGAGTCAAAACTCCATGTACTAGATGTTACCTAACGTAATAGATATCGCATAATAGTGGCGGCTTCATATAGATGATGCCTGTGAACTGGTGTGGATAAGTACTCAGCTTTTCATTTACGTCTCTCTTTGCATACCTCTATTATTACATATAGGTTTAATTTCTATTCTATATCGATATAAAGATCAACTATATAGAATAAAAAATTACACAACTCAAGTTGAAATTTTCGGTTTAAGGGAGTGAAGAATTAATAATACATTTGTTGGAATATAATAGTCCATACTTAGTGAATTATTTGGGTAAAAACACAATTAGAAAAATAGTATGGGATAATAAAGGTAATTCTCCCTCTATATATTTAAATTTTAAATTTTGTTAACCACCCATATGTAATATATGGGTATTGGGAGTCGGTTTCTGGGTAGTGGGAGTTGGTTTCTGTAAGATGTGAAAATGAAAACTCCTAATAGATTCTCTCGATGCTCTTTGCTAGTTCTGTTACCTCCTCCTTTGGTGTCATTTGTTGTGTAAAGTAATTGGAGTCCATATCGATGTTTTGATTCTCGTGTGGGTACTGAGTGTCACACTTCCATTGCTAAGCTTTAATACACATTAAAGGCTTTAACTAGACAACTTGAACACATTCCATAAATTAGAATTAACTAACTAAGTGAAATTTTAAAACTTTGCTTGAGTTACTATTCACAGGTCAGAATTTTTGATCACTTTTAAAAATTCATAACTAATTCTAAAAAAGTCAAAATCAAGGTTCAAGTATCTAATTTAAGCTTATTTAATTACCTACAGGGAAATACTACTCATTTGACCAATTTTTTTGGCTCAATCAATACAGTAAATTGTGTAAATATTCACTGTTCATTTAGTATTTTTCAATTTTTCAGATTTTTCTTTGAACTTTGAAAAGTCATAACTTTCTGCATACACATATAAATTTAGAAAACTTTAACTCATTTTAAAGCTTAGAATGTGTAGTATTTTTTTTTTTTGGAAAATTTTAAGTCATTTAGACTACATTTGCACTGTTTCATCACTACCTCAAGTTGTGCCTTCAATAAGGGTGTTGAATCCTTCTTTTTTTTTTTTAATTGATTTTAACATGCTTATTTCCTTACTTTTCATGCATAGAACATGGCCACATGACTAGCATGCTCAACATATATGTACAACACATATCACATACCCATCATTGTAGGGGTTTAGCATACATTCTTCCAATAATTCAACACATACAACATGTACAAGTTTTTGTTTCAACATGGAAGCCACCCACCTTTAGTCTTGCACCTTCTTGCCCTTGCCTTTGGAATTTTGGCCTAGGGTTGGGCATTTGAAAGAATGAGATTTCAAAGAAATTCCAATGACAAATAACCCTAACTAACACATTAACATGCATGACTATTAATATGTAATATTAACATGCCATGAACAAAATCAACAATAGCTTACTACTTCACAATAACATTCATTGTACAAGGCCAATGCACATTCGAGTTTTACATAGCTTTAACCATGCACATTAACAAACAAGAGTTTACATGTCATATGTCTTCAACCATACATACATCAATCATAGTGAAACAATATAAAGAACAATCAATGACAATGTAAATATAGAAGTTAGAGAATTTGCTACCTTAACACTTGACTTTCCAATTGATTTTAGTAGCTTCCCACTTGCACTTTGCAATTTTCAACACATACACATATCATAATACATTTGGGATCAATAATAAGCCATTTCCAATGCATTATAACACTTAACAATTCACAAAACCCTTTCTTCACAATTTAGGGTCATAAACCCCTAACTCTGTCAAATTTGATTCTAATGCTTTCAAACTTGTTTTCTCACTTCTACTCTAGACACTTTTTCATTGTAAATCCATTGGAAGCATTGAAATCAACAAAATCACATTCCTTCCCAAAAAATCACTGCAGGCCTATTATACATTATTAGTTTTGATGATGTCAAATATAAAAGAGCAAAAAGTTTTTATAATTTATAACACTGACTACTATTTATGTAGTTTGATCAAAGAAAGGAAAAAAGTAGTCAATTTGAATTATGAAGAATGATCAACAAGAAGATAGATTGAAGAAAGAACTTGCAAGATAAAATGGGAACATCAAGATTCAAGTTTTTAGATTTAAAATTGGAGGATGATGTTGTTAAATAACTCAATTTGAAGGTTAAAATGTTTTAAATAAATGTTATATCATCATACATTGAGTTACCCTTCATCTAAGCTTCATTTGGACGCTCAGAACTAATTCTTGAAAACAATACTTGACTACAGCCTCAAACACTCGAGTATGATCAGTTTTTGGAGTTTCCTGAAGCAATACTTGAAGCAATACTAGAGTACAAACTCAAGTATTTGGATTTTTGAGCTAATACTCGAGTATGAGCATCAATACTTGAGTATCGACCTCCTCTATTTAGCTCTACTTCACTTCTATCTTGACATATGCTTGATATCTTGATCATATCTCCCAAACCACAAGTCCGATTGATGTGAAACCAGTTTCATATGAAACTAGACTCAAAATGTGGTTCATAGACACTAATAATAATGTCAAAGTATTTCATATGAATGAGATATAAATTTTCAAACATGATGGTCATATTGAATGCTTCATCATTGACCTTTGCTTATTGTGGATATCATATATTTTTTCCTATACTAACTTTGGGATTGATTCTTATGTCATTTGAAAGTAGAATCAAAGGGCTTTCCATGGATATATTATTTGCAAAGTTTGAAGTTGAATTGAGAGAGTTGCAGCTATTGCAAATTCAGCTTTGTGCTGAAATCTGGAACTTGACCGAATGCAAGTTCAAGTCATGCGTAATAATCGAGTACAAGCTTCAATACTCAAGTATCATCTTGAAATGGAGTTTTTACATAATACTTTCAAGCATACTCAAGTATAGAGAAGAGTATTCATCCTCATACTCCAGTATGAGGATCCATACTCGAGTATTGACCTTGAATGAGCATACTCTCAAGTGCTCTTGAGTATGAATGAAAGTATAAGTATCCACAACCTTACAACACTTGAGTATCGAAGTAATTTTGGAATACTTTCAAGAGCTCTCGAGTATGAATGGAAATATTAATATTAAAAAGACTTACAAGCACTCGAGTATGGTTTAAAATATTCGAGTATTAATGATATTTTCACAATACTTCCGCATACACTCAAATATAAATAAAAGTATTCATTATTTACACCACAACACTTTCAGTAGTACTCAAGTATTGTTAGAAGTATTGACAAACACTCGAACAATACATTTCATACTCGAGTATTATTTCCAGAACTTTAGTTTTGATAAAATGAATTTCAAATAACACTCAAGAAATGTTTTTCACACTCAAGTACTTCTATAAGGACATTAGTTTTATTGAAATGATTTTCAAATAGTAGTTAAGTATGATTTTTTGCATTCGAATATCAAGTGATTTCTTAAGACACTCTCATATGCTTTCGAGTATCAAGTGGAGGCACAAACAATTTTCATTCTAATACTTCTAGTGGCACTCGAGTATCAATAAGAGTATTACATGACACTTGAATAACATTTTTTTTCACAAAAGCATTTATCCAAAGCTTTAGTTATGTTGAAATGGATTGCAAACAGCACTCGAGTATTCTTAAACACACTCGAGCATGCACTTTATCTAACTTTTGTTTCAAAGTGTTAGAGCATCGACTTTATTTGAAAAGTTTCCTTAAACATACTCATCTAACATAATTCATACCTGCTCTCATAAATGTTTGACCATCTCATTTAGCAACAAGGTTTGGGTCTCCAAAATCACCAGTCAATGTTGATACTCTATGGATTAATCTTCTTCAACAAACACTTGCTTCTTGTCAAAACTCCAACAACTAGTTCAACGGGCAATTTCACCACATCAGTTCATTCTCTTTCAACAGACAAATATTGTCACAAGTTTGAAAGACATAACATAAGAACCAAAGCCCAATAGAAAATATGACATTCTTCTCCGATGGATATATTTCAGCAACATCTATAAATAAGAGGAAGCAACCAATGGAGAACTGTGATGAAGTATATGGAGTCACCAAGCAAAACACGTAGAGTGTGGATTCAAGGAAATCACACAACAACATTAGGACTCTGATATTATACTTCTTCATGAGCTTTAGTGTTAACATAATTTGCTTCATAGAGTGAAGCATTTCACAAATATAATCACCCCAAACTTCTGAGAGTAACTTAAGATAGACATGAGTGAAATAGAGAGTGTAACCTTACATATGGTAAGGGGAAGTGATTGTAAAGGTTCTCAAGTACATACGTTACAAACTTGAATGGGTTTCATAAATGCCTGAAAACATTTATGGGGTTTTCAAGTACCCACCATTGTAAACTTGAAATAGGCTTGGCAAGTGTTTGTATTAAACTTGTAGCTGTAATGGTTTTCCAGGTACTTGGTTAAACTTGGAAGGTATAGTGGATTGCAAATCTCAGAGAAGTCTGAGGACTGAACGTAAGTCAAAGAGGATCAAACCATAATAAATTATTTTGTGCTCATCCTACTTTGATCTCCATTAATTTCATTATTACTCTATCCAATTTCATTCTCTGTATTTATTAACTCATGATTTGGATATTTTGATTAATAAATATTTGAATGAAGTTTTTTTTAGACACCCAATTCACCCCTCTTGGGTGTCAGCCATCTTAACAAGGCTGAGATAGTCTAGAAAAATAGCAATAATGTGATTTTTCAACTTCTATCTCTATACACATGCATAATCACATGCTTAGACCATTTTCCAATCATTATATAACATAAAAACATTCCTCCACATGCATATTCATATTTGGTCAGTAGCACCCACAAGGGTTTCAAATTCAAAATTCCACAACATCATCAAATCAATACAACCCAACTATCAACAAGTTGCAAATTATGCATAGAGTTGGATTATGGCACTTATCTCTTGAGATTCTTCCTCCTCTTCACTTTTTCTCTCTAGCCCTCTTTCAATACTCTCTTGAAACTCTTCAATCACAACACTAGAGAGACAAATAAACCAATTAAAAGGGAGCTTAAGGCCCATAAACAAGTTCTATGAAAGGAAACAAGCCTAAAACCACCTCTTATCTTTCATTTTGCTTGATTTCTTTCTCTTCCTTATTGTTCACTACCCACGGCACTCGCTCTCTCTTTTCTACTCACTTTGGCTAACTTATGTGTGTTGATATCCAGGTTTTGATGATAACAAATGAGCTTTGTGTTTTGCTGGATTTAAAGGTTAAAAAATGTTTTTGAAAAGAATTCTTGAGTACTATCTTGCATACTTGAGTACTATTGTAAAAAATAAAGCTTTATACTCAACACTTCTATCAACACTCGAGTATGAATAAGATAATTGCATAATACTCAAGTATTAGGAGAGAATTGCATATTTAAAACTTCAATGATTAGCATTCAATTCTTGTGAGATAATTTTAAACTATCCAAACTTATTGTTTTTGAGAGAAACTCAAGATTGGGTGATCTTGAGTAAGGTGTTGTGATTACAGGGATAAAAGGGGAGTGTGACTCTCTGTTTTTGTGAGTTTGAGAGGGTGTGTGAAACTTCCTATTGTAAGAGCTTGAAGAGCCTAGAATATTGCTGATAGTGAATTTGCAAAGCTCAGAGGTGCTCTGAGGACTAGAAATAGGTCAAGAGAACCGAGCTAAGATAAATCTTTGTGTTAAACTCTACTCTCAACTCTTTTAGTAACTATTTTACTTGCTTTTCAGTTTAAGTTTTTTAAGGTTACCAATTCACCAATTTCTTGGTCAAATCCTATTCTAGCAATGTGCAGAAAATGGAGGCTTGGAAGCTTCAATAAAATCTGCACATGTTAAAATTAATGTGGGTCCCATTTCTACCGATAAAGCAACTTTACTCTGATATAATCTACCACTTGTTATAATATCTTTTCTTACTTTTAGTTTTCAAATTTGAAGATAAAAAGTGGTTTAATTTCATCCCCACAATTTGCTTTGTGAAACTAAAGTTACTTTATGCGTACTTTATCCAGTACTTCTTTTCAAAAATGCTTTTTGGGAATTTCTTGATCACTTGACCAGTGCAAAGTCATTAAAAATTTCGGTAATTTATCTGCTCGTTTCATAATTTTTATTTCCTCAAATCTCTTTCTGGAAATGCCGTTAATTTTTTCTTTCAAAAACCCTAATTCAAGGGTTTTCCTGGCCTTTCCTTTACGATTCAGAAAACCATTATAGTCTTTTATTAGAAAACAGTTTTATAAAATACTATAATTCCTAAGCTATTTTCCTCTACTTTAAAAGTAAATATCTGAGGTCTTTGGATATTTTAAATAATTATTTTTAGATGAAAATGCTTTAATCAACCAAAATGAAATAATTATTAAAAATCCATTCTAATGTCATTTCTATCTCTCTGACCTCCATTCTACTTCAAATACTGTTCAGGGAATTATTTCCTTCAATTTTTGTGTTTTTAGACTTATTTTTTGACATCGGGGTCAAAATTATGAAAATGCCCTACAACTTTCTCAAAATTACCAAAATGTCATCACTTTTTCAAAATGACCATTTTGCCCTTACTTTTTCTACATTTTGGAAATGACATTTTTACCCTTCTTTTTCTTTATATTTCCACATTTATCCTTTCTTTTCATTTTCTTTAACCTCCCTGACCCTTAATTAAAATGTTGCCACTTGTTGAGCCTTCATTTTCAGTTATAGAAAGATGTGGATATTACACTAGCAAGTCAATCAGTTCTAGGTACGCCAAAAATCCTTTAGTGGTATCAAAGCTTAGGTTTTGTTTTTGAGGCCATAATGATAACTTTACTCTCCCTCTATAATTTTCCATTCTTTTTCCTTATTATTGTTATATACTTATAAAATAATTATTGCTTGTAGACATGAATTTCAAAAACACTTAAATTTAGACTGTTTACCAATCCATGCAACTACAAATTAAATTTCTTACATGCTTTACCAACCACTATGCGTGTCAATATGGCAACAAATTCTTCTAAACTTTTTGTTTGGGCATGTCACAAGTTATATGATTCTGACACCATAATCATAATATAATGAGTTACTTTTTTTTTATAAATATCTTGTCTATATATTTCCATTGCTAATGCCTGATTTAACAAGATTTTTTTTCCAATAGTTAACAAGATCTTTTAGAACATACGCACACTCGCACTCAGGGAAAGAAGATACATACTGTTCAAAGCATAGTGTGCTATATGTTGTTAGTAAACACTAGCTCTGATGAGCGAAAAAAAAAACAAAAGAACACTAGCTCTACAAGCTAGTTTTGACTTTTTAAATTATTAGGACATTTTTATTTCATTTTTCCTCTTCTGCTTGAGGAATCAGTTGTGTGCAAACCAAATGATCCTTACCTATCCTGGCAAACAAAGAAGGAGACAAGTAGGGGATCTGTCGTTACCGCTTGTCGCCTATTGTTGTCGCCTCGCCTAACTCTAACATTGAGCGGTTGAGGGAAAAGTCGAGAAGCAGTGGTGAGGGATAGAGGGATTGAGGGAATGCTGGAGTGGAGATGGAGTCACCAATTGAAGGAGTAATGGTAAGGGAAACTGGGAAAGGGAGGGAGCAAGGGAGTGCCATGTTGCACCAAATCGAAATAAAAGATTGAAGGTAGAACCAGAAGAGTTAGAGAAGAGGCCAAGAGGTGGACTGTTAGAGGCACTAGGTTTTTTTTTTGGGTGGATTATGGAATGTGTTTTAATGTTTTATTTTGTTCATAATTAAAAAAAAAAGATATGGGTTTGATTGGGTTGGCTCTTTTAGGCCCGATTCCTTATAGGAGTTGAAAATCAAGACCCTGAACCTCCAGTTAAAAGGGCTTATGGGTCTGGCCCAATGGGTTCAGCCCGTTTTCTTGACTCTAATTGCTTGTCTCATAATTACATGCTTTGAGATTTGCTTTTACATAGATTTGCAAATCAAATTTTTTGTTAAGTACCATTTTAGATTTGGGATTGTATTATGAGAAAACCTAAGATTTAGGCCATAAACTATTGAGAAGTTGTGAAATAGGGAAAATAAAAAATTTTAGAACCCAAAACAAAAGGAGAAAACATTGAAAGAGCAACGGGTTCATTTTTTAGATTCGGTCAACGAAAAATAGCAATTTTAACATACAAAATTGGTCCCATTGTGTAGATCACGAAAAATACAAAGAAATTGACACCAAGAACGCCTTAAATGAAGGTTAGATGGTGAAGTTACAGTGGATTCGGACCAACCCATTTCATGATCCAGTCAAGTCGATCCGGTTGGAGGTTGAAGAAACCTTCTTATGCCTAAATGGGGTTGTTTCATACATTCATTAAAATAATTAAAACAATTGGGCCATGATTTTAGCCCAACATAAAAAAAATTATGGACTATGGGTTGGGTTGTAGATTGTACATCCAAACCAAATAAAAAAATTTTCTTTTTACCTAGGCCTATATATTTTGGGCCAACCATTAAAAAAGGGAAATGAAGACATGTGGCACTTGGGACATATTAGAACCCCAAATAATTGCATGGTAAACTTGGACTGCTAGGTAGCGCCTCATGTAGGGCTGAGTTACGGGGGACGGACTGGCTCAATGGTCAACCCGGAGCTTGCCTGTTTATTTCGTAATAGGTTTGGGCTAGCATGCAACCAAGTATAAACCCGCTTAAGCTTGAAATAAATAGCCTAAGCAAAATTCAGACGAATATGGGCGGGTTATGAGCTAGCTTTTATTTTTTAAAAAAATATCCTCACTACACTGAAGGAAAATATGATAGAGGAAAAAAAAAAGAAAAAAAAATAAAGTTTGACAACATCGCTGTAGGCCTTAGGGAGACGGTGCTTTGGTGAGAGGCAATAGTTAATGGAGACGATGATGGTAGGAAAATGAGAAGTAGTCACCACCAACAAATAAATCTAAAAAGAGGAAGAAGAAAAAGAATATCAAACGCATGGATCCGAAGAAGAATAAGAAGAGAAGAGTGAACTGATCGGACGCGGATTGTCGCCTTCCGGTTCGATACAAAATGATTGCACAAAAGAATGTAGTATAGTGGGCAACCAATCGTTCTTCTCGAGGAGCTGTTTATTGGCTTTCCTAGTCTAAATTGGTTATTAAAAACATGTTGAACTTGGGTATGAAAAGGGGGTTTTGGTTT
>QFDD01000179.1:0-84720 GCA_006871305.1 Vachellia collinsii | reverse complement strand
CTATCATTAAAGAGCTTTATAAAATATAGCAATTGTTTGAGCATGTAGATATTTTGATCCTCAAGAATAGTTATCCCAGCCACTATCCAAAGATAAGGATATCAACCTTGTTTATATTTCATATCAATTTTTGAGCATTCCTCGTTCATGGTATAAATAGAGTTAATGATCAAAGGAAACAATGACTTGTGTGGTTGAACATTGGCAAAATCTTCAAGGTGTTCTTTTAGTTGCTTCTAATATTGACCCTGCAAACTAAGAAATTATATAGCGTATTTTTATTCATTGACGATTGAACCACAACTTTAGATTGCTACTGAAGGAGTCGAAGCAACAACTTACTCAATTTTTGGACAAGAGAAGCAGCTAAGTATGGGAGTTGATGACTCAGGTCAAGAATCAACAAGCCACAGATAGCAAACTGCATATGATCAAGTAATATCAAATGTATAAGATTTAACGTAATTGATTATGCTAATTCTCTATCATGTGATATGCATCAAGCTCCAAAACTTCTTTACGATCAAAGTACACATAAAAAGTTAGAAGAACACCTCGTATGCAACCAAAAAAAATGGAAAAAAAATTACATAGAAGAGAAATCAATAGCTCTCTAATCCTAAGAAGTAAGAACAGAAACAATCAAAGTAGATAATGTAAAATCAGAAGCTGAATCAGCACACAGAATGGCACCATAAGACGATCGAATTTTTCAGAAGAAGAAATTTTACTAACCACAAGATGGAAGCTACAGCGACAGTGGTGGCTAGGCTCGACAGATGGAAGAAGACAGCGATGACTGGGTTGGGCTGAGGAAGAAGACAGCGACGGTGATGGCTATCTTTCTCGAGTGGAAGAAGCAGTGAGGAGTGAGTGCGGAAGTGTCGAACACGAGAGAGGTGAGGGTGGTGTGAATGTATCGCAAGCTAAAACCCTACTGTTTTCTTCCTTTTTTTTTAAATGACTAAGGTTATATTGGTAACTTTACAATTAGAATCTATTACTCACAAGTCCCTTGGGACTTCAGACTAATTTAACCATTTTGTGGGACTTTATAATAATAATATCTCATCCTTGGGACTTCTCTGTAATTTCCCCATATAACTAATTAAGAGGCTTAATTCTAAATGTAAGCCTTTATCTTACTTTGTCTTTTAAAATTACAACCTTTTCTTTCACTGTGTATCTCCATCAAATGAGCGTGACAGGGAGTTATCATCAATGGATAATCCCAATGCAAATGATTATCAAACAAAGTTTAAGTACAAAAATACATATAAACTTTTTTCACAACTGATGTGATCCAACATGACACATCAATAACAGCATTAAACATTATATGCTTTTTGAAAGTATAAGAATGCTAATGTATATTTAAAATAAGAACAAAAATATTAAAACTGTTAAATATAAACTAATATCATTACATATGTATATACAAAATAGCGTGAACCCTAATATATAAGCAACGATATCTTCTAATAAAAGTTTATGTATATTTTTGTATCTTAATTCATTAAAAAAATACAGCAACAATAAAGACATATTTCATCATCCACCCGAAAAAAAAAACTTATTCCACTTAGTGGAATCGACTACATTGATTCATATGATATCATCTGCCTAGTTAGCAATCAAATCTTTGAAAAGTCAAGACACATTTTTTTTCACTAGAGTTACCAGCATATTTCTTTAACACTATGAATAACGCTTTTTTTTTTTTTTTTGTAATTATCGATTATTTAATGAAAAGATGGTATGAAAGTCATAAGCATTCCAACCATTGATGGTTCCTTTTAAGCACTGTGATCCCTGATTGAAGGAAAGAGACAGTGATATTTATCTGCAACTTCCAAGCAACGAACCAAATATATGCTCAATAAGCTTAATAGATAAACATGAATCCCCACAACCAAATATCTTCTTCTTCTTCATCATCATCAAATATACAAACAGAATGTAAGGTAAGAATTTAATAAAAGCTCTTGGCTCAAAATATTGGGGGGGGGGGGCAAAGCTCGCGGCAATGTTCTTTTTTTACACTGTAGTCTATAGCTGGCTCTGAAAAAGCACACAAGCAAGTGATGAATGAAGATTCATGTATCATCCACTTGTGAATGGAACACAAAGCTGGGGAACGTCGTGGTGATATCCCTGCTCGAAAAAGCATGGAAAAAACCAAGTTACAAAAGGCCAGAAAAAAAAATGATTTTGTCAAGTCCAGTGAAGGAGGACCATAGAATCATCATGCATGGAAAAAGCAAGTTATATATGCTAATGATCAACTAATCCTCATTCTGCTGAAACTAAAAAATCAAAAGTAATTCACTTATTGTTTAATAATCCAACTTGGGTACAAGACGAACCTCAAATCAAATTCATATGCAAATAAGTATTCAAGGTGATGCCCATATGATTTCACATCATTCAAAGTTTAATATTCCCTCCAATACTTAATATAAAAACTAAACAAGGGGTTCACTTTGGTCCTAAACATAAGATCTCAATTCACTTTATCCCCCAAATTCATAATTTTTCTCCTTTAACTATCCCTATTGATTGCATATGTCAAGGAGTTTAATCAAAAGGCAGTTCCAATTCACATGATTAACAAGGGTATTTCAAGGAAGTCGACACCCATATATCACAAATAACTAATTTAACTAATTTTAATAATATCTGTAAATTAATTATCTAACTCTTATCTTAAGGTTTGCAAGAAGTATTTTTGTTTGAGGACACCAATTTGAAAATATGAACGACCAATGAAACCTTTCCTTCAATCAAAACTAATCAAATCTGAAGAGGTCTAAAAATGTTGAACTACTTTTTAAATTTAAAATTTTCCAAGAAAGCAGAGAGCTTATTGGATATCTCACTCACACCCATTTCTTAAACTTCCAAGTCAGCAATTATCAGAGAGAATTTTGGCCAGTCCACTCCAATTTGGAGAAGATAGAATTCTTAGAAAATTGACTAAATAGAAACCCAAAAGATTTCAAACACACATGCAAAATACGAATTATATTTTGGACATTACTTGAGATATTGAAGGGTCATATTCTTTAGAAGTGACGGATGTCTCAAAACAAGGTGTCTCCACTCCTCCTTGTCAATCCTGCCATCATGCTTTGTATCTGCTTCCTCAAAAGTCTGAAGAAATCCAGAAAAAGGATGAAACAAATGAGTACCTATTCCTAATAAAAAGGATTAAGGCTTTATGAAGACTCTTGTGCAAATACCACCTCTGGTTCTAAATATAAGAGCAAAGCAAGGTTTTTACTTTGATCCTAAATATAAGATCTCAATCCACTTTACCTTCCAAATTTTTCCAAAGTGTCACTATTTACACATATTAAGGGAGTTTCCATCAAAGGGCAATCACATTGCATATGATTAGAAAGGGTATTATTATAGGAAAGTCTACATACATTCGTTATAAATAACTAATTTAACTAATTTTTTTTATATTCGAAAATTAATTATCTAATTCTTATATAAGGATTGAAGGTAATATTATAAAAGAAGGAAGCTCACAGAAAATAATGGGGAAGCACCTTATCAATTATGCTTTCTATAACATCATCTGATAGATTCATACCAGATTCAGCAAGTGTAGCTACAACCATTTGCTTCACCTTCACAATAAAAGTCAAATAACAATCAGCCTTACCCCCAATGAAAAGAGTGGCTTTTTTGAAGAACATGTCGAAGAAAACATATTTACCTCTTGCCTTTCTATAAACCCCTGCTGTTTGAGATCATATAGTTGAAAGGAAACTAGAACATGAATTATGTGAGTTTAGTTTTTAGCTCGTGGGTAAGTTCACACTAAGTAAATTTAAGAATCGAATTTAAATTGTATATCCCAAGCTGATGCAAGCAACTTCAGCCTTGAAGGATCTCAAACGAAGCAACGGTTTTTGGTAACATACATTCAATCTTATCATCAATAGGGGCATTTGGATGGAAAACAGAGAGAGCACGAGCGAATTCTTCAAAACCCAGTATCCCGTTGTGCTTGGTGTCAAACAGATCAAACACCTAATAGAATATATCACAAGAACCAGATATGAGATGCTAAAAATATGAACACAGACAAACAAAAATATACAAGGGAAAAACATCATTCTGATGTCACCAAAAAGAAAAAGGAAAACACTATTCTGAGGTAGTATGAACTAGCATAGAAAGTATGATTTGGAAGCATTAAAGTAATGGGCAATTCTTTTCAAAAAACAATTGAAATCGTAAAGGAGCAGGCAAGACAGCATCCAAATAAGGGGCTTAGCACAACTCTAAAAAGTCACAAGTAAAGCTTTAAGATGCATACTCAATATAGATTTTCCACTTCTGAAACTAGCTAAAATAAAAACATAGTTGCATCTTATATAACTAAGATTGAAAATTAACAACACCATAAAACAAAAACATACTGATCCTTTTCACTTTAATTCATTACTCAAGCATGGGATAACAAAGTAGCCATATGACATGCTGTAGGCTTTTATTAGCTTAGTTCTAAATAACTATTAAGTTAGTAGCCTTGCACTAATAAGGAATGCTACATATGCATGTGCAGCCTGTCTTCCCCTCAGCATATAATCCACACCAATTAAAATAGAAAAGATCATGTAAAAACAAATTGCACCAATCTCAGTCCAAAACCAAAATAGAAAACGTGGAACATCCAAACTCGTATGATAACAGCATGATATTTTTCAGTATTTTTGAACCAGTAAGGGGGAAAACAAACCCCACATAATGGAGGCTGATATTAGGTCTGACTAGGTTCGTGACATCAATTTTGATGTATAACTTAATCAAAATTAGGTCGTAGAAGAGAAATAGATTACATAATCAGAGATTAACGTAGATGAGAACAACAGCAATCAGTGGAAACCAGGAAGTAATGAAGAACGGGAGACAACCCAAAATTCTTTCATTTTACTAACAGATCCAAAAGATGTTCCTTGAATAATCATGAGTTTCATGGATCAAAGTACAGGTATTTGAAAATTTAGAAAAAAAAAGAGTACCCGATCAGCAAACAAACTTTCTTTTTTGTTTGTCTTGAATAATGCTAATTGGAACTCCTCCTGCAACAACATGTCAATATTTTAAGGAAAAAGTGAAGAACTAATAAAACTTTGAAAGTTAGAGCTTTTCGTTTTTGGGGAAAAGAAAACCATCAAATAGATGAATGATGGAATTTATAATGCAAAAATAAAATGATGAATGAATACATACTCCAAATATAAGTTATTTAGATGGAGAAAAAAGATTAAATTAATTTGAATTAATTCTCAAATGTTCAAAATCAAACGAACCTTGTTAATCAGCCCATCATCAACCACGGCACTGCTAATCTTTTTAAAAAGCTCATAGAGTGCTTCTATTTCACTTACACTAACTGCAAACAGGTGCAAATGAAATAATTATCTTCAGCACAAACACTAGGTGATTACTTCCAGAAAGTAGTTCGGCATAAAGTTAACACAAATGGATAATTTGTTTTCCATATAGTTCTTTTTCTCTTTTTCTTATTTTCATGCATTCATCACTAATAACATGCTCAGAAAGACAATAGAATGCTAGAATCGTAAACCCTTATTCTTCATCAGGAAACACAAAGTTATTTCAAATCATTTAAAAATTAATTTCATTAGAACAGCAGTGACGATTAAGATATCACAAGCATAAAATTAAGTTGATTACATACACACAGTCTCCCTTGCAAGTAGTTCAGGATCTTCAAGGCCTCTCGGCTGCTTATATAAATCAAGGTCACAACAACGCAATACAGAAGCAACTAGACGCTTAACTCCCTCTATGCAGTACAACATGGTATCTCTAGCAAATCAAAACACTCCATAGCTGTTCCAAAAGGAATTAAGTTAGATATTCCATTTAGTTCATTTTTCATAAAGTTGTCATAAGCGGGGCAAGCAAACCTTTTAACCATTTCCAATATCAGCTGATCGATCCAATTGTTGAGATTTGTAAAATCTTC
This sequence comes from Vachellia collinsii, assembly GCA_006871305.1. Classification (NCBI taxonomy): domain Eukaryota; kingdom Viridiplantae; phylum Streptophyta; class Magnoliopsida; order Fabales; family Fabaceae; genus Vachellia; species Vachellia collinsii. The sequence continues at coordinate 78,707 of QFDD01000179.1, read as the reverse complement.
TAAGCTTCACTGGAACAATATCGGGTTTGTGAATCGAGATAGAAAACCAATCAATCAAATCCAAATATTAAAAGCAATTATAGAATATTAAAAGCTGCAATCAGAACTCAGAAGAGATAAATCATTTTCAAAAACTATGATCCTTTTTAGAATCTTTATACTGCCAGAATCTTAAACTTTTGAACTTGCTTTGTGCCCTCAAATGCAACCAAAATCATAACACATACAGGACACAGCATCCTAAAACCTTATGTTTTGATAAATACATTGATAGTTTCTATACAAGGAGCACCTCGTCAGATAAATTTCACAAAAAACAAAGCACTACCAACACCCCAAAATACCAAGCCACTGATCTAAAGAATTCAACTGAAACTATGTTAAAAACAGATCCATGGTCCCACATCCAACTTCAAATAAGAAACAGGAAGGAAAAGCATTGGATTAATTCATTATTTCCTGATACAAAACTAATAATTTCTTACTAAAAAAAGGATTCTAAGTTGCAACTTTGCCTGGGATTGAATTCTGAATTCTATGTAATTTACAGACCATCATAATTGACAATTTTTGAATATCGATCTATTGGCCACCGCAACAGGAAAAGGGGAAAATTATTAGAAATTCCATAATCCCATGCTGACACATACTCTGCAATCAAACGAAAAATGTGAAAGAGGGGAAAAAATCTTACCTTCTCTGCGATAATACAATTTAAGCCGTTGAAGCTGTTAACTTCGCTCTTCTCTGAAACCAACGGTGGTCGTAGCGATTCTTCTTTGAGAGAAGGTGACGTATCTGATATGGGCAAAGACAGATGGCGTACAACTTGAACTGAGAGGAGCCTATATGACAGAGATTGGTAAATAATAATGAACAAAAATAAAAATTCAGAAGCACAAAGTAAGGATAATTATTGAGATCATTATTTGTTACCGTGTGAAATAAATATAAAATTATAAAGTGAATTTTATATTCATCATTTACCCAATATTTCCACCTTCAAGGAGAGGAAAGGGACAGAACTATTGTGCGTAGCAACCACTTGATGCCAGGTATGTCCCAACTCATGATTTCAGTGTTAAGAGTTTATAAAGAATGTTGGTTTTTTTTTTTTTACTATTATTATAAGACGGTTTTTATTATCGAAAATAAATAAGTTTTGAATAAAATTATTATATTTTTCCCCAGAAAATGATGTGGGAAGAAAATATTGGATTTCTACATTTTTTTCCTCAAGACAAAAAAATACCATAGAAAAAGCTGCAACCTTACATATCTTAAATACATTTATGAATTCAAATATACTCCTAATCTTAGTGTATTCAGGTTAAAAAAAAAAAATCTTAGTGTATGACCTCTTTAATTAATTTAATTAAATAGATGAAAAAATCTTACCAACAGATCTATCTTCATTTGATATATCTTTCCTAAAAAAAAAATTAAACATGACAATTTCAATTAAAGTGATTAAGGTAAGGAGAACTTAGTTTGAGAGAAAAAATGGGGAAAATAAGGTTTTAAAAATTATTATTGTACATATTTTAGCACTAATTATTTCTTCAAAAAAAATTAGTATTTATATTGCAACATTGCATATAAGTGATTAATAGCTCAGAACAAAGTATTACAAGTAAAGTTAAAATGTGATAATTAACAAGTTATTAATTGAGATAGTAAGCTTCAATTAATCTCATCTTTGTAAAAGGGAAAATATGAGTTTAAATTTCAGAAAGCGTACTTAGTGAAAAAACATTAATCTTAATGCTTTCATTCTAATAGAAACTAGTCTCAAATTCAAAATGATTTACATAAAAAAAAAGGTGATATTCTTAAAATTTTTGTAATTTTTAGCCAAATAACATTTAACATGACAGAACCTTCACTTCAACCAACAATACCAAATTTGATTTCTGAGATTTGTGACCGGTGAGGCCCATGGTCCCATATATAGTATATTTTCCATAGATGCATATATAAGAAAAGTTACACACATCATAAACCATATATAATATAATTCATTTTTGGGCAAAAAAAAAAGATAATATAATTCATTTTAAACTATATAAAATATATAGAGAAACTTACTAGATTAATTTATATATATAAACTAGAAAAAATAAAGCATAGAGCCATTATTAATATTAAGCTCAATACATGAAATTAGGGTTAATACAATGTTTGATCATTAAGTTTGCTCTCATTTTAATTTTAATCTCTCAAAGTTAAAATCAACGATTTTAATCTCTTAACTTTCATTTTATTTAAAATATTGATACATGTAATTTGATAAAAATATGCATCATTTTGTTCCTAAGAAATCAAAATTGCTGGCTTTAAATTTGAGGAATCAAATTAAAATTAGTACAAATTTAAAAGATCAAATTTGGTTCAGTATAACTGTTTTTTTTTTCCTGAAAATTTGGTTAACATAGGATGCATTCTTCTAATTTTCACCTCCATTCTATTGAAAAATTACCCACATAATTCGGTATAACTGTTTTTTTTTTTTTGAAAATTTGGTTAACATAGGATGCCTTCTTCTAATTTTCACCTCCATTCTATTGAAAAATTACCCTTTCCATTAAATTGGCAAGTAAAACTCCACAATCAAAGCCTTGTTTGTTGTTGGAAATTTGGAATCTGGAATGATTTTTTACCTCCACCACTATCTAGGATTAAAATTAGTTAAGTAATTATTCATGTTAGTGTTTTCAATCAAACTAACCATTAACATAATATTTGATTAACGGTGATGATATTCTTGACCACATTTTTAAAGTTTAAATATTTTTGCACCTCTAAAAAATAATATGGGTATTTTCACTTTTTGGGTAAAAAGTTATACATTAAAAACCAGAGGATAAAATTCTCATGATATATATATATATATATATTCATGCAATCAATAAGAACAATTTAAAAGAAATATTAATTTAAAATTTAAAGTAGATTGAGGCTAAGGCCAAAGCAAACATCTCTGCTACTATTGTATTTAGAAACTAGAGTTAACCTCGAGTGATGCGCGGAATGAGAAAAACAATAGTGTATGATATTATAATGTGTTTTATAAAATTGTTCAAAATAAATTAGTAGAGTAATTAAATATTGTGATTATAATTGTGTTTTGTATCTTCTACTTTCATTTAGGTCATCCTATTTTTTTTAAAAAAAAAATCCCCTACCCATCTCGAGAGAAAATTTCATGTAATTTTAAAAAACAATATAAAGATTTTTTTTTTAATTTTGCATCAAACCATATAAAATTTGGGAGATTAAAGGACCAGAGGTAGTAATTGTATAATACATGAAACCAATCACATATTCAAATTTGGAAGATACATGATGAATAATGTGCAAACCAAGCCCTTACCCAAAACACCCATCCGAGGAGACAAGACAACCGCGTAATACTGCTATTATGCCATTTGAGGTTTCTACGAATCAAAAGAACTAATGGATGAAAGTGGAATGACTGAATTAACCTCTTGGAATCAAAAGAATAAGTTTGAAAGTTTATGTGTATTTTGCTCTGAAAAACATATATGTAATTTTGGTAAAAACCCATAGATATTTTTGTATTTTTTACTCAATGAAATATATAAAAATATTCTTAAACAAATGTGCCTTCCAGTAAAAGGGTCTTTAACTGTTTAAGTATGACATCTTGAATTCGAGTGAATATAAATGCAAAACACACTTTAGGAAGAGTTACGTTTAATGAAACCTAACAATGCTCAATCCGATAAGATCATATAGTTGTATGAGAAAACATATATTTAATTAAATTAAACTTATTCTTTTGATTCCAAGAGGTTAATTCAGTCATTCCACTTTCATCCATTAGTTCTTTTGATTCGTAGAAACCTCAAATGGCATAATAGCAGTATTACGCGGTTGTCTTGTCTCCTCGGATGGGTGTTTTGGGTAAGGGCTTGGTTTGCACATTATTCATCATGTATCTTCCAAATTTGAATATGTGATTGTATTTAAAGGCTTGAAAATGTAAATAGGCTAAACCTTTTTTTTTTTTAAACCTAATCTGTAAGCTTGTAAATATGCACGTTTACACATTTTTAAAAAAATAAAATTATATTTATATTATATATAAATTTATATTATTTATAATGTTTATTTCTTCATTCTTATATTATAATTTGAATATATAATTATATTTATATCATATATAAATTTATATCATAATTATTATTATTTTACTTTAGATAATTTAAATTGATTTATACAATTTTAGCTTATTTAAATTCAGCCTTTTTTTTCCCCTATGATTTGCCTTTTAAAATACGCAATTTTTAATAAGTTTTAGGCCAAGCACTTATACAAGACTACAGAATATGCATAGGTTGAAAAAAAAGATCTATAAAAAGAAATTATGAAATAAAATTCATATTATATTTATAAAAAATAAAAAATGTGAAACAAATTTTTAAAATCTATTGAGACTAAAAATAAAGGTATAAATGTCTAAAGTCTAGCCTATTTCTATCATTATAATAAGAAATTATGAAATGAAATTTATATTTTATCTATAAAAATAAAAAATTATGAAATATACTTTTAAACTCTATTAAAACTATAAATGAAGGATATAAATATCTAAATACTAAATTATAAACGGTATAAACGCCCATATAAATTCATAGAAGTTGTGAGATGAGAATTACCGAATTTGCTGTAATACATGGGATTACTGTAAATTACATTATTATGCCAAGTTTGAGGATTCATAATGCAATGCTCAAGATGATTTCACTAAAACGTGATTTCTTTCTTTTTGTTTTTTTTTGATGAGACTAAAACGTGATTTCTGGCAGAGGGAGCACCGTAAGATCTCACGTACAATCCAGATGCAGGTAAACGGAGACGATCCGGCTTTGTTTTTGAACATTGTACACATGAGCAGCCAACAAACCAATGTAAAAAAAACCACCGGCGGACCGGACCATGGTCGGGTCCGGTCTGTCAAAAAACCGGGGACCGGTTGACCCGGATAAACCCGATCGACCCGGTAAAAAACCGGGTTGACCGGATCACATATATTTTTTTTAATTTTTTTATATGCTTTGTATGCCTTTTCTTTTAAAAATTTTTTTATATGTTTCATTTGCTTTTTTTTTAAAAAAAAGTATATTAAGGTTCCACGCAAAAAAATTAATATTAAAAAGGTCTTAAAAGGTTTTTATTAGTAAGTAAAAGAGTAACATTGACAAGTGAATGAGTTATTAGTAGCAACCTTTGAGACCTTTCTAATATTAATTTTCTTGTGTGGGACCTTAATGCAATTTCTCTCTCTTTTTTATTATTTTTATTAATATTTAATGACAAAGGGAATAACTAGATGGTATTTATTCCTTTCCTTTTTTTTACTACAAACATGATTTTTTTTATGATTGATTCTTAACGTTTTATGGTTGATGAATAAATTTTAATGATGTTTTTTTATTATGAATGATTACTAATTACAATGATTAAAAGATTTTAACTGATAAAGATGAATATTTTAAAATTAAACATTATTAAAAGTATTATATTTTAATATTATCAATTAAATGTTATTATTTTAATATGACCGATCTGACCTCGATCTGACCCATTAACCCTTGACCCACTACTTCGATCGGTTCAATATCCGGTCCGGTTTTATGAACCTTGGCACGAACCGTAGAGGAATCAATCAGCACCTTCGGTACGCGACCGACCTGGTCCCTCCTTTTGAGCTCTCATTCGTCTTCGGAGACGACAGAAGACGGTGTCGTGGTGTCAGTAACTCGAAACTGCCCCAAACCCTAGCTTATAGCTCCTTTTGCCAGTGCCTACGGAAGGTGCCCCTCTGAAGGTTGAACTGAAAATTCGAATCATAAATCGAATGGGCAGGAGAAAGGAACGTCGTCTTGCTGCTTTAAGCAACGCTGGTCGCAGAGTCAAACTCGATCTCTTTGCGGAACCCTCTGGTATTCGGCATCGTTTCATATTTTTACAGCTAAATGGCGTGCTCTTTCTTTTCCCCCCTTCTCATTTGGATTTGTTAAAGTTCCTTGATTTTAGAATCCTAATATGGTCGAATTTATTCCCATATATTTGGAAATGAAACGGAGGCTTGGGATGTAATTTATGGTTTTTCTGACGCTTTTTGGTTCCATTCTTTAGTGATGCTTAACTTGCTTAAGTGTTTTGTATAATTTACGTGGCTTCGAGTTTAAAATGAGTTTGTGAGGATGAAGGTAGATGTTTGTTTTTCCTGACTGAAAGCGCAATAGGCTTTTAATACATCTTTAAATACAATGCATTTGATGCTTTCTCTTGGGGCCTGAACACTATATTGAAACTAACAACAACAAAGTCTTATCCCATTGGCGGGTTGTTGGCTACGTTGCCATTGTGCAATAGATTACTAAATTGAAACTAAATGGTGGAGAATTACGGAGAGTTTGTTTTATTCTATTTATCTAAATGGTGGAGAATTATGGCCATGGAGAATTATGAGCGGAATTCCTTTATATTGGATCCATTGAGAAGTTTAGTTGTATTTGAAGGTTCCATATATTGTAGGAAATATTTAGAGAACACAACAAACTTAGCTAAGCTAAAGATGGCTAATCTCATTATATCTTTTACACTATTGTATGCTTGTTCGAATATTTTTTATAGTCTTGGACAGGCTTTGCAGTTTGTGATACTTTTTTTTGCCGATGGTGATGCTTTCAATTTATCAGGTTTTGATTTTAGGGAGTCAACCCATTTTGTCATATTTTTTTGAATGGTTTCATCTTATTTTATAATTTTGAGACAGAAGAAGCATGATTTTTTATTTCTATTATTTGTTGATTGTTGATTTTGTTTTGTCCAAAGAAAACAAAGCTCTGACAGATTCTGTATCTTCTTGTCCTTTTTTTTGGACTGCGAATTGATATTGAAGGATGCATCATAGTAAATATTTATGCATGTGAATATGGGTGTGTATTTACATGTGTCTTTTGGAAACATTCGATACCCAGAATTTGGTCTGAGCTGTGTGGTTATTGATGAAGCTGTTAGCTGATGGATTTTTTTCTTGACATTATAATATAATACACTTTTTATTCTTTCCAGGAGATTTGGGTGGCTCCAGTGTACATGATGACGAAGGAGACACTGATTCAAAAAATCGTGATGGGTTACCCAATTCACCCTCTTCTTCAGGTGGGTTCTGTCAGTTTTCTTCAAAAGGAGTATATAGAAAGGGCATGAGTGATCAACATTATTTTGCTGGAAATATGGAACTATATATGTTTTTTGCCCCAAGAATCTGTTCTCAGACTGTGTAGGACTGCTGTGGTCTTGGGAACATTCATTTCAGATGAGATCGGCCCGGCCATAGTGAAATAATGAATGATCATTCCCCCATTTATTGGCAGCACCAAAGGATATCTGAGGTCCAGGCTCTAGAAAAGTTTGTATTGGTTCGTATGTTTCTGGCTTTGTTTGTTTTATGCCCTACTGACACATTCCCATTTGTAACAGGTGACTCTGATAATACAAGCTAAATGCTTGTGAATTTATTTACATGTTGAATTTTATATTTTATCTTCCTTGTCATTAGTTGCACTTGTTAATTAAAATCTATCTTGCATTCTTTTCAGATATTAGCTACCACATGGCTAATAAACTGTTGATTTCAGAGTTTCTGACATTATAGTATTGTTTCTTCAGGTCAACAATCTCAGAATCCCCTCTTGTTGCTTGGGCAATACAGTGATGAAGAAGTGGATGAGGGATCAAGTAAAGGGGATAATGATGTGAAGGATCAGAGCTCCATGTTGAATGAAGAGGTATTCTACTACCTGCCTTTTTTTTTTTTGGAATTTTTTAAGCCAAAAGTTTGATTTTACTTACCACAGATCAATATGGTGCTTATACTTGTGTTCATGATCTTGGTAATTGTCCCGTTTAACTCTCCTATACTGGAGGAGGGGCCGTGGTGATGTTGAGCCAGTTTCAAATTTTTACATTGTATGCTTGATGGATCAGGCGTTACAAACTGGTGGTATGTGTCAATGATTAGTTGAATGTAAAACATTGTACTAATTACAGTGATATGCTTTGTTTGTGTCAGGCTAAGGTTTCACCTGAAGGAGGATCCCAAGATTTGGACATCGGTGTTTCTGAAGATCTTAGTACTCAGATGGATGGTCCGCAGGGAACATCACAAAATTCTACTTCTTTTGATGTTGAGGGCTGTGATAAAATGGAAGGTGATGCGGCTGCTAGTGGTTTGCAAAAAGAAATTGTCTCCAAAGACCTAACGTCAGTTTCTGAAATTTCCAATGAACAAGTTATTGCTGATGTTAGTCTGGGGTGGAAGATGGTGATGCATGAGGAGAGCAAACGCTATTACTACTGGAATGTTGAAACTGGAGAAACCTCCTGGGAGGTGCCTCATGGTTTGGCTCAGACAGCTGAGGTGGCCTGTGACCAGACAACTCTTGCTTCTGTAAATAATAACTTTCAGAGTGCAGCTGCTGGTGTAGATGATTCCAAAATCTCATCTGCTGCAGTGCATGACCCTTTAGCTGCCGTAGCACCTGACAGTTCTTTAAGGACTGTAGTTATTTCTAATGGAGGAGCATACAGTCATAGTTCCCAGACAAATGAAAGGGATGGGGAATATAGGAATGATGGTCTTTCTAGTGCAACCTATGGTGCAGACCATTTAGTTGTTTCAAAGCCCACTGTGGAAGAAGAACAAGCAGACATTAATTTTCCTTCCTGTCTTGTTCAACAGAGTGAGATCTTATTAGAGAGGCTTAAGTCACTGGAAAAGTAAGTATATAGGCTTGGTGGTTTGGCTTCATTTGTTTATGGTATTTTGTTTTGATTTAGTAATATATTTATTTTTGAATTAGAGACTTGTTTTTCCCATTCACAATGATCAAATTATGCAGGTCGAAGGGCAATTTGCAAGTTCAGGACTCCCTGTCAAAATATATTTTGGAGATTGAGATCAGGCTCTCTGATTTTAGGTCTCTTGCATCCCATGGATTATCTTTGCTTCCATTCTGGGTACATTCTGATAGGCGGATTAAACAGCTTGAAAGTGTAATTAATGATGAATTGTCGCAGACTTTTAAGTCAGCGCAGGACGTAGTTGAGGATACACATGTCCATGTCTCTGAAGAATTGGGTGGACCTCAAAGTGGCTTTGGGCATGAATTTGAAGTGGCTGGTACAAAGAACAAAGACTTTGTTACTTCTGAATTTTCTAATTCTTCTGAGGTTGATGGTTCAGTTTTAGGTGATAAAGATACATGCAATGAACCACCTATCAATGCTGAGCAAGTTTCTGCATCATCTCCTGGTAGCCTCTTGGAAATAGGTGTAGGCTGCACTAAAAAAGTTGATGCTATGGTACCTCCTGAGGAATCAACTCATACACATGGGTCTAATGTTGGAGAAGATGTTGATATGGATGTGGACATGGAAGTTGAAGATATGAATTCCTCAGGCAATACAACTGTGGTAGCCATGTCTATGATGAAGGGTTTTGTGCAAACAGAGCAATCAGTGCAGGGAAATCTATTTGCTGACCACCATTCTATGTTGCCAGAGGATGAGTTTGTTGTTCCTCCCCCTCCAGATGATGAATGGATACCTCCACCACCACCTGATAATGAACAGGTGCCTCCTCCACCCCCACCTGATGATGAACAAATGCCCCCTCCACCCCCTGATGAGGCATCAGTGTCTACATATCCTGCTCTCCCGTCTTACCCAGAGGCAGGGCTGCCCCTTTCTTACCCACAATACAACCTAGCTTATCCAGATGCTAGCTCTGAGTATTATGGACATGCAGCTGCTGAAATCCCAGGCAGTACCATATACGGGCATGCTGAAGGATGTCAAATTGCTATGCCACCTGCACAGCTCTATTATAGTGCTGTTCCTGTTGCTTATGGTGAAAGCTCTCAAGTTATAGTTAATTCTACAGAGCCTGTAGCCTATTATGAGCTTCAAGATGGTATGTTACCTGTCCCATCAGTAGTTAGTGAAGTCCTCTGGCTGGCTTCTTGCTTTCACAGTGATAATATATTAGTTTCACATGGTTGTCTCGTTGAACTTTTTGCATTATATCTTTGCAGGAACTGGTCCAAGGTCCTTACCTCATATGAATAATAACGTCTCTGATGTTACTGGTGGGGCTGACAAGGCATTAGGTGATGCTCCCTCGACCTCGGCCAGCACCAAAGAACCTGCAACTGTTTCAGTTAATGATGGTGTTTCACAGGCATCAACCAACACTGTATCTGCTGCCGCCTCATCATCTGTTGCTAAGGTGCAAAGCAAAGGTAAATTTCTGAATATGTTGAGCTTTACTGGCTTGATTGACTTTTCTTAGCATCCCACTATTGCCTAAGCTGCTAAAGTTTAGTGTGCCTGATATATTGGTCATGTTGACAATTTTTGGCTTCGTGAAAATATATGTTGGCTTTAGATAGGCGCTGATGTAATATGATTTTCTGAGTTGATTAGTCAGTACAACTTCTCATTGATATCAGGGTTGATCCTTCGTCTGCCCTCCAGTGGGGCTGGTTTCAAATCTAAATGATTCATTTGTCTGAGCATGCTTTTCCATCTTGGTGGTAAGGTTCAGTCATGTGAGGATTGTTGAACTGGTCTGCACGACACACTCCATCTCCTGTTTTAGTCCTGTATCTATTGATTGTGACCAGAATGGTTCACCTTGCTCTGGAATTTGTGATGCTCTTTGTTACAGACTTCAATATTTGTCTGCCTGAGTAATACTAAATGTTTTTGGCGCTCTTGTCCATTTCTCAGTTCGAAGTAAAAAGCGTGCAGTTGCAGTTGGCTCGTCCTTGAAGTCTAATAAGAAAGTTTCAAGTTTAGTGGACAAGGTATTTTAGTGCCACTTTTTTAGATGATATGTCTTTTATTTTGCTGCATTTTAAAGTGGTTTCATATAAAAAATATTTAGTTAATTTTATCTGATTTCATTGTATTAGTGGAAGGCAGCCAAAGAGGAGTTGCTTGAAGAGGAGGAAGAACCTGAAAGTGTTCTTGACATCTTAGAACGAAAGCGCCAAAGGGAAATAGAGGTTTGGATGCTTAACTTTAAATATTGGAGCCATCCTCTCTCTTTTTTCTTATGTTCCTTCAATGTTAGGAGTGGCATGCAAAGCAAATTGCAAGTGGAGAAGCCAAAGATAATGCTAATTTTCAGCCTCTGGGTGGTGATTGGTATGATTCCAATATTATTTTAGTTTCACTTGCATTTTTCATCATTCTTCAACATGCATTGTTTTCTTTTCTTATGACTTATTATATGATGCACTTTATTTTCTTTAGGCGGGAGAGGGTCAGGCGCAAGAGGGCACGAGCAGCGAGTGAATCTGGTAACTTGCCAAAAGATGCAGTTGAGGGAAATAAGCAACCTGATCTGAGTGACTTGTCTAAGGATCTTCCGTCTTGTTGGCAGGTGTGTATGTATTGCTATTGTCTGCTACTTGTTCAATGGGAAATTATTTTATGCATGCTTCTTTACCTGAAATCTGATTTGAGTTTTCTGGATTGCAAGCATTCTAAGCCCAATTTACTAGTTAGAGACAGCTCTCTTGTGGCTTTAGAATTGTCCTTCGTACCTAGCGAAGTCCATTTGAAGCTGCTAATAGGAATACTTTTCATCTACTGTCACAATATACAATTCTTCAGCCCAATTTTCGTCTTCAAGAGCAGCTTGGATAGCCCTATTAATTGTCTAACTCTGCTCTCATCGAATAGCCCTATTACTAGTAAACAAGTGCAACACCTTTTGATGCCTCCTCTTTGTTAAATGTCTACAAGGGGACTCTGATCTGAGCCTCTCTCTCACACACATTTTTCTTAATTTTCAAAATTGTCTTTTCAGGCTTATTGGGATGATACCTCAAAGCAGGTTTATTATGGTAACACCATTACTGCCGAGACAACATGGACAAGACCAACGAAATGAGCAGTGATCACTGGTCAGTGTACAGACAAGCACCATTTAGGCTCCACCCTAGACTTTTGTTTTTTCTAAACAACCCCCTAACACCGCCCCCCCCCCCCCCCCCCCAAAAAAAAAAAAAAAAACCCTTGAGTTTATTTTGCAACTTGCTGATTTTTAATATAGTGCTATCTTGCTTGTAAAGGCAATGACGGTTGGATTCTGTCATGCCATGCTAGTGTTGTTTAGGTAGGATCTAGTCATCCTAATGGAACAGCTTTAAGCTACTTCGGAAAGAAGAGGGCGTTTAAGCCTTCGCATTTTTACCAGAATTGTTAAACGCTTTACAACCTTGAGCTGTAATCGATTATTTTTTTGAGCGGCCAGTAATAATAAAAATTGATTGATATCATGAAGTGTTAACGTTAAACCATAATTTCAGTCCGCACCAAACTAGGTTCAATACGATCGCCTCAATGCATTGTGCGAGTATTTTTTATGTTTTGGTTATGTGGCATGTATCCTTCTACCAGATATGAACATATATTTGAGGTACTGTGAGGGATTAAATTTGAGTGTATTATATATTGGGGATTCAAATATTGATTTTTCATGTTGGGAGAGGTTAATCTTTTCTGTTAAACTTAACTCCTGTTGGTTATAGTATTAGTATTTAATTTAATTTAATTTTGGACAAGCTCAGGATATTTTAAATGGCTGGTGTATTTGCAAGATCAAAGGGCATAATCCGCCTATTGGAATTTTATATAAATAATCTGAACTGTGGTTTGTGCCAATGTTCTTTTACTATTGGTCTCACTAAGTTTGCTTCGTTGGCTCATTGCCGCTGTCTTATTTCTTGAAATATCTTTTTTCTTTAAAAAAAGAATCTTGTATAATTTGGTGGAGTTGCTTTCTCAGGATTTGCAAGAGAAATGGTACTTGTTATTTTTAATAAAATAAAATAATGGAGACATTATTGTCATAACCAATAATTTCTCCATTTGCAAATATCAATTGTGGATTTGCCTCGACGAATGAAAATAAAGAATCCAATTGGTTCACTCGCCTCAATCTCAATCAGTGATCTATGAATACTATTTCTTTAAGCCATCAAATTTTACATTCACTTTAGTAAGGTTCTCAAACATGTTTGGCATTCATTTTAAAATTATGGTTTTGATCCAAATCATGATTCAAATTTTAAAATAACTTTTAATCAATAAAATTATGGTTTTGTGTGAGTTATAAAAATTAACTTTTTTTTTTCAGAGTCTATTTTGAAGACAAAACCATGGTTTGGAACAATAATCTAGAAGCACACAAACACTAATCTAAAAGCCATTCTCCAAAACTAGTCCAAACAAACTTTAGGCGACTCACTTGGTTTCACCACATCGCTTTTCCTGCATATGCTACATTCGATTGAATGAAAGCCAATTTCCCAACAATTTGGGTTTATCTGTATTGGAACTGGCACAAGGGTTTGCATTCATTGACGTCCCCTGTCATTTCAACTTGATTGTATCATTATTCTATCACTCATGTCAACATATATTTTTATCCCCATTATCATTGTCATAACTCATCATCTCCATGCTCAAACATCTCACTGGGTTATTATTCAAAACTCTCAATGCAATTTCATTATATTTTATGGATACGAGTTACTTGCACACTTGCACCCATGCTAAAATAGAAGACCTAATTTATAATGTAAATTATATTACACATTAGGCCTCATATTTAAACTCAAAGTAGTTCGTTTTCTTTTTCTTTTTTTTGGCCAACCAAAGTAGTTCGTTTTCACATCATAGATAAGCCTAATAGTCATATCTTTCTCTTAATTTTTTTTTGTTTTGAATACTTAAATTGACGTTGAACAAATATTTATTTTGTGGAATGATATGGGTTCCTTCTTTTCATTCTAATGTCCCTCATCCCTACTAGGTATTACTTTATTCTTATCAAATTTTTTCTCTTCCCTCGTTTAAGAATCACTGTTGCATAGAAATTTTTTATTTGTTACGTTTTGGATTTTATTAAGCATGTCTAAATAATTATTGATCATTTGGCTAAATCTTTTTACTTTTTTGAACCATTTTTTTGGTAAACAAATGTGAGAAAGTTCTCTTATTTTTCTGAAGAAAACCTTCAATTGCCCATTGTATTTTGAGTACTACATTTTCCTTGCTAGTAGCCTAAAATGGTGGTTTTGATATAAGCAAAGTAACAATAAACTTAGTATTTATATTATATTATATCTCATATATGAGATATTATTATTATGTTTGATTAAATTAAATTATATTTAATTAGATTTAATGTTAGCCATTAGCTTGTGATTTTCCTATATTTGATTAATTCCTGACATGGATGACATCAGACCCAGGTTATAATGAATGTTAACTTGTTTGATGTAGGTTGCATGGAAAATGGTATCTACTTCAAGATCAACACATGAAAAAGAACTATTTTGTTTTTTCTATGTTGGTGGACAATTTGAGAAGGCTACTTAAGGGAAATTTCAATATAAGAGGGACGTGTAGGAGTAAAAACTATAAGATAGGAGACGACACTTAAAGACATGAGAGTAATAATTAGATTGGATTTTGATGGCAGAAAAGGAACAGAACATGAATATTAAAAAAAGGCTTATTTCATGTGTGGCATGAGAGCGTTGTTTTTTGAAAAATAAAAATAAAAATAAAATTATTTTTATTTTTAATAATTAAGAGGTATGAAGGTAATTTGATCTAATTTTTAAATCCTTAATTGTGTTTGATTAATGATTTGTTAATTTTAGCAACCTAAATTAGAATTTGAGTAATTCAATATTCTTTTATGGGAGAATTATTATAAAGTCCCGTACAAGAGAATTAATATCAGAAAGGTCCCAAGAAGTTGTCAATGGTAGCTGCTTAAGTTGTCAATGGGACATTTCTGATATTAATTTTCTTACATGGGACTTTATAGTAATTCCCCCTTCTTTTATTGGAATTTTCCCTACTATTTAAATACTAAATGAAGTGATAAAAAATAAGTAAATAAAAAAAAATCAATGGACGATATCAATATCACATGGCAATCACAGAGCAATAAATACTGGAGTTTAGGAGTTGCACGTATTAGGTGGAGAGGATTATACATGCTTTTCACTAAATCCCAATCCAAACTTGGCCTATTTGAAAGAAGAAAAAAAAATCAGATTCGATTCGTTTGAATTTAAAAATGACTATAAATGACATAAAAGATAAAAGAAAAAAAAATCTAAAATTCATCTTCATAATTGTTTGAATAGAATAGAAAAAAAAAACAAAAAAAAAAATTACGACACTAATTTTATGTCACAAATTCATCCTATTCTATAATTAAACACTTAAAAATTCTTTGAATTATATCCGAAGCCAATCAGATCCGTTGATGAAGTTCCAGCCAATAAATCCCATCGCTTGATCATCTGATAAAGCATGAGTCCACGGAAGCCTTCCACTCCTACTTGATCCAGGTCCCTCATTCATATACTCTCCATAAAATACAGTACTGCAATTGTTACAATATATTATCATAAACTCATAATATATATATCGATTAAGGGAATGATAATCAATTAACCAGTACTAATTAAGATTAACTTACTGTTCTTTAGCTGGATCGCCCATGTTATCCCAACCCAAAGGATTAATGATATCTTGCATTGTGCAGAAGGAATATATGGTTCTGGAATATGGTCCCCAAGCCCTCCCAAGAAGAGTTGGTCCATTTCCTTCTATCTTGCAGCTTTCAAAGACAAACCCTGTATTGTCTTCTTGATTCCTACCATGTGCTACTATCGATCCACTTCTTATCGAATGTAATTTACAATCCTGATATATAGATACATATATGCACAACAAACATTATTTAATGTATTATTTATTCATTGTCAAGCTAGTTTATGATTTAAATTAATATGAAAAGAATTTAAAAACAAATCTAGAATATAATGTTAGATCAGTAAAAAATAAAACCGAATTTAAATATTCGTAATACAGCATATCAGTATGTTGAGTATTTGTTTAATTAACATGACAATTTATTCCTTTTTTTTTTTTTGAATAAATCATCACCTTGTATAATTTACTTGTGTGCTAACAAAAAGCCTTTTTTTTGAAGGCTGACGCCAATAAGCGAATTTGATTACATTATTATTCAAATTTTTGGGTGAGAGTCAAAAGAAATATTTTACATGCGCATGTTTAATCATTGTCAAACTAGATTGTGATCGGAATTAGGACATGTATATATATGTATGTATATGAGAAAATTGTCATGCAACTGTCTATATTTTTCCTTAATTATCGGTAACTGTGTATTTTTTTTAATTAAGTCATTTAACTTTACTCTGTCAGAGTTGTATACAAAAGTTGGTGGTGCTAACAAAGTAAAATTAAATGATTTAATTATGAGAGATAAACATATTGTGCCAAATAAAAAATTATTGAGGAAAAATATATGTGATTGATATGATATGGTTAGAGTGTTAATAATATTTAAGTACCTGGTATAATGAGGTGGCAAAACCCCATATGAAATCGACAGTTCCTTGAATGTAACAATGATAAAAAAGATGAGTTCCAATGTTATCCAGAAGAGTGTCTTGTTTTCCTAACATGGTTACTCTATAAAACATAGCTTTATCACCATCTATTCTAACTGCTACTGCTTGGTCTCTATATCCTGTTGGAATAGCGTCATTCTGCATATTTCACCCACAAACAACATTTAATATAACACATTTAACATATATATATATACACACACACACATACACTGATAAACAAACAAATGAAAGGCTGGTATTAAAAAAAACAACAGACGAAAGAGAGCAATTATATAGATATGCATATACATATTAATGTTAGAGGTATTGAAAGTAATAATATTAAATAATTACCTGAATAGTAATTGATGTGGCAACAAAGTAGTTAGATAAAACTTGAAGAGTTGCTGTATTAGCGCTTCCTATTTCATTGCCATTATCCTCTTTATCAGATGCCTTTCGAGAACTGGTAATTAAAGGGAAGTAACCATTTTGACCAGGTCTTCCTATAAATGATATATGTGACTTATCTTGTGGTACAGTCACTATTTCACTGCATGTATAGTGACCATAAAATAAAAAAAAAAGTTAATCATGTAAAACTATCATCCAAACTTATCATACATATACATCAATATGAGAGTATAAAATATTGTAGTGAAAACTTAATTACGAAAAATGAAATAACCACACACACATACTTACTTGTAAATTCCAGAATGAATGATGATTTTAATTCTAGTCTCATAGCTTTCTGGAATAAGATTGATAGCTCCTTGAATGGTAGTTGAATCTCCTGCTCCACTTTGATCCACAATGATAACTCTACCCATTCTATAATCAAGTTCTGTCACTTTAAAGTCTTCCCAATCTATATATTTCTTCTCTGGCATAACTGCTGCTGTGATATTAACCACCATTACAAGGAACAAAATTGCCAACTTAACATTATTCAATAACTTCCCCATATTTTTGTATTCCCAATAAACTCTAAGCAATTCAAATTTAAAAATCTTTCAAAGAATTTGAAGCAGATAGGTGTGTGTCTGTGTGTGTGTGAACTACAATGACACACTTCTAAAGATTTTTGTATAAACATGTAAGTTCAGGGACTTATTTATAGAGACATGTTGCTATGTACTAATCCTTTTAATTTATCTAAACTGTTGTAATGAGATAAATAAATATCTTATAAATTTTTATCTAACTAGATCTTTTTAAAGACAATTTAAATATATTGACTTGAATTTAACTTTTGATAGGATATAACATCATAAATGAATACATAATTTCATTTTTAATGTTTTTTTGGGTCCGATATCCATTACAAAGGATTCAAAAAAAATATACACAATTCAAAACAACTAAAATATATACTATAACTAAAAATAATAAATTATATTTAATAATTAGTAAAATATATATGATAGTAAAAGTGACCGAGAGAAAGATAAAAACCATATCCTTTGAGATAAAATGATTTTTTTTCCCCTTTCGATATAGTAACATGCAAAGATGACTTCGATAAACGATAATTAATTAAAAAAATCAATTTATTTAAAAAATCATATTTTATCCAAAAAGAAAAAAGAAATCATAGTATACCAAAACTTCATCATCTTCTCTTGATCCCCATCGGCCATCCTTTCCAGAGTTCGAATTTTTTCTTCAGAGATTCGTTCAATTCTAGGGCTCCGCGAGGCATGGACTACCCCGATATCTCTGCATAGCCCAAAGAAACAGGCCAGTTCTTCCTTCCTCTTGGATTGCAGCGTTCTGCACAGCAGCCCCACGTAGGCTTCCATTTTCCCTCCCATGTCATAAATTCTCAAGAGAATTCTAGACATCTGTCTGCAGAATTTACCGTACTGATCAAAAAGCTCAACAACAACACAATCCATGGCTTCCAGAACGAGGACCACGCTGTTCATTCGCTCGTTCTGAAGGCCTGATCTCAAGTATTGCATCAATTTGGGTTTGCATCTTCTGCAATTTCTCCTGCTCCTGCTCCTGCATTAACGTGTTCCTGATTTCCTTCCTCTGTTTGCTTCTCTTTTGGGGCTCATGAAGCATGAATGCCGATCTATGATCCAAATACGTAAAATACGAGCGAATGAAGG
The DNA here is from genome assembly GCA_006871305.1 of Vachellia collinsii. Taxonomy (NCBI): domain Eukaryota; kingdom Viridiplantae; phylum Streptophyta; class Magnoliopsida; order Fabales; family Fabaceae; genus Vachellia; species Vachellia collinsii. The sequence goes on along the minus strand of QFDD01000179.1, from coordinate 60,028 downwards.
CGTTGAAACCCCTTACCTTATCGGATGTGGAATGGTGATCTGTGGAATCGGAGAGATCAAAAGGCAAGCGTTCGATTTTCTGCAGGGCGGGGATCTGACAGCAGAAAATTCCGTGCATGAGCATTAGGCCCTTGAGAGCGAGGGGCCAGCCAGCTTCGAGTCTTCTTCATGTGCGAGGAGAGACTGAAAACGAGAGGCTTGAGGTGCAAGGGCGAGGCGGCGAGCCATTGCATGACTCTCTCGACGTTCTTGCAGTCGATCTGGTCTTCATCGTGGCCGGTGGCTTTGATGACGGCGGTCTCGAGAACAAGGTTCCGGACGATGGTGGCCTGGGCGAACTTGGCGATTCACATCTCGTTGTAGATTTTTCAGCCATTCTTGATTTCTTTCTTATATTGATTGGCCTTTTGGGATTACTCTCTTTAATTACGCTCAACTTACATATAAGGTCATCCGTGTATGTAATCAGAGACATCTGGATATGGTACTTGTATATTGCTTTTGGGATCACTCTCTTTAATTACATTCAACTTTCTGGGTTTTGTTATTTGTGCATTTCCTAAATTATTTTGCAGGGTATTTGAAGGTGATTGAAGATGTTAGGGTATTTACAAGAGGAGGATTGATCATCTGGACCTGTAAAGAGCTTGGGTGTTCTTCAGGCTAAAATAAAAACAAGAATTAATTAAAGGAGGCGATGGCAAGTCTTCATCACAAACCAAGACATTTATTACTAAAGTTGCACATAAACTCTATTTATTTCTTCCACTCTTTTAATAATAATCACGTTCAAATTCAAGACATTTATTACATTTATTACACATGAGTATTTTAAGAAGATCGGGTCATATTTATTACAATTATTTAATTTACAATTTACCTAACTTTTTTAATATGTTTAAATGATTTAAATAGCCCTTCTAATAATAAACATAGAATGCTTAATATGTGTTCCAAAAAAATAATATGTAAGTATAAAATCTAAGAAAAAAACTATATTTTTCATAAATTGTAAGTAGTTGGATACACCTCAAACTTACGTACTAATACAACATTGCAATTTGCATTGCATCAATTTCACTATGGGGACTCTATTGCTTATCATTTTCAAAAATGCATAATTGATTCCATTTAGTGTGTGTTAAACATTCATTTTGAAGTCATGGTTTTGGTCCAAACCGTGAATTCAAAAGTATAGTAGACAAATACCTTATTAGTTATAAGAGTTTGTTTACCAAACTAAGTAAAAAAAGAAAGTAAATGGAATTAATCCCAGCTGTTGTTTTGTTCGCCAAGTTATAAAATATTTATTAAGATTAGAAACATAAAAAGGATAAAATTTAGGTCATTCAAAGTAAACCTATACAATCTAAGTAAAATGTGCACTGAATGCAAAAGGTGAGGAGTGCAAAATTTGAAACGTTCACAAATCTGGATTATCTACTCCTCCTATATCCTTTGCTTCACTTGTGAAAAGGTTGAATGGTTGAGGTAACAAAAAAAGATTTAATTATTAAGAAAAATTTAATGACAAATGAAGGATATAACTTATAAGTACGTTATTTTTTACCATTATATGCTCTTGAGTTGTTGTTAGGATATAACTTATAAGTACGTTATTTTTTACCATTATATGCTCTTGAGTTGTTGTTAGATTTTTAAATAACTGAATCTCTTTTTTGATATCTTAATAGTAATTTCCCTTTAACAAAGAGCAAATTAAGGGGAAAAAAACTATTGGGAGAGCCCCTTGTTTCTTAGAGAAAATTCCAGCCAGCACACCCATAGTCCTTGATATGAACAAGTTAGTGACCACCAGTCCACCATGCATGTTTAATGAATATTACAAGCAACAAAATTAAATAGAAAAACATATAATATTTAACATTGTTGGTTTTTTAATTAACTAACTAACAAGCTAGTGTCCATCGCCAGTCACTCATCCCACCTGATTATTAGCCACCTGCTTATTTAGAAGCCAATTCAGAGAGGTTGGAACCGACAGATTTGCCGCGAACATGGGCGGAAGAGGCGCGGTGGTGCCGGCACCTGAAGGAACCGGCATGGGTGGTTGGCGAGCATAGACAACTCCACTTTCCATTTGAAGTTAGCTTACTAATGCCTGATGGAGACGATGGTGATGATAAATAATCTGAGTAATTAATCTTCTTCATGTCATTGATCAAATCCAGATCTGAAATATTCATTTTACATTCATCCAATGGCTTTATCATGATGCTTGGGGGCTTCTGCGTCATATTTGGCTCCATTTTCTTGGTGTTTGTGAAAGCTATGAATGACAGATTAGGAGACACATCAGACCGAAATCGTGAAGCAAATGAATACTTGAAGGAGATGGTTGGAACGAAGAAATAGAATGAGTTAAAGGAAACAATAAATGAGATTGACCTGAAAATGGACGTAAGAAAGATTAAGTGCCCTGTTCTGTGAGCTGCAAACAAGAAAGGTTGAATTAGGATCTTCAATCTATGTTTCTCAGAGATTCAGACGATGGGAAAGAAGAATGAACAGAGAGCTTATTAATGACGCTACAATTTTGGGGATAATAAACTCAATGGGTTTTTACTGTTTCAAAGATGTGGCAGTTACTCCTTCAACATTGGCAACCACAAGTTCTCAGGGCATGAAAACAGGAGCTTTAATAATATGAATGCTTTCGGATTTCGTTAAAATTGGGGTAAATTAAACTTTCATTTATCAATGTTTTATTTACATATTAGTTTTTTTTTCCTAAAAAAATAAATTTCTTTCCTTCCTAGAATAAACCAAATATAGGAACCATTGATGGTTAAGTCATAGAAAATGTTGGATACATCTTACGTAATGTTTACCTGGAATTTACATGCTTTTTGTAAGATATCAAATTCCTTATCTACTTTTAGATCCAAATATATTTTTCTATTAATGGATTTTCTTGAAACCCTAATCATTAATACATTTTATAAATCAACTAGTATTACCTCCCCCGCGCGATGGGCGGGAGGAATATGATATACCTATTTGTTTCAAATTGCATGCATAAAAAAATAACTACTTCAAATTTGAAATATTAAACAACAACATGAATTGATCAACGTGAATTAAGACAGTGCTCATGTCATGCAATACTTTTGATCATCCAACTTTATCATCATTAATATCTTTAAAATAACATGAAGGTTGAACATAATTGAATACATTCTTGTACACAACATTAGTTGTTGTTCTCTTCCCATCAATACCGTTTTTTGGGACATATATTTTTAGACCTTCCATTGTTCTAACCCTTGACATAGCAATATAAAGTTGGCCATGTGTAAATACTAGTCTTGGTAGGTATAATCCAACATGTTGCAAAGACTGCCCTTGACTTTTGTTGATAGTCATTGCAAAAGATAAAGTTATTAGGAATTGCCTTCTTCTCATTCAGAAATGCCATCTATTTTCAGAAGGATTCATGTCCATCCTATGAATCAAAACCTTTTCATTAGGCTTAGAACCATTCAAAGTGATGGCTTCAATAACAAACTTGCCTAAATATGTCACTCGAAGATGGGAACCGTTGCACAACCCTGAAGCTTGGTCAATGTTTCGAAGCAACATGATAGGCGCTCCGACCTTAACAACTAATTTATGTGATGCCAATCCCGAGCTATTAATTGTATTAAGGAACTCAGTTATATAGAGGTTGTCAAAAGTATCATAGTCATCAGTGGACTTGCATATTGAGTCACAACTTAAGTACTAATGCTCTTCCCTTGGTAATTGGGACAATATCTAATCATTTAGCTCCTTAACCAAATCAATTGTTGGAGACAATATTGCCCTATCATTGAAGTATTCATTGCAATGTAGATTGTCCACAAGATTATAATATATTGAATTAACAATTGTTTCAATTGGGTTACCCGATGATTCGATGAGGAATTGATGAGGAATATCAATCTCAGTTGCACCATCTGTCAACTGTCCCAATTTTCCATCTCCCAACCATTGTGAGAACCATTCAACCTTATCCTTAAATGTAGTGCCCGAAGAAGTCAACCTCATGTTTCTTGTGAGCTGAAAAATTTTGCAATAATTCCATAAGTAAGAAGAACTAATGCATGCATCGACAATATCTGCTTTTGTTTCTTTTGGGACTACTGGAAGTATCTGTCGAAAGTCACCACCCATGACAATGCATTTACCACCAAAGGGTAAGTTAGAGTGCATAACATCTTGTAGTGTGCGATCAACAGTTTCGATGCAACAACGTTGCACCATTAGTGCTTCATCCCATATAATCAACTTAGTGCATCTTATCAAGTCTGCCAGTGGAGAATTTTGGCGAATAACACAAGTAGAAAATTCTGTTATTTCAATTGGGATTGCAAACCTTGAGTGTGTTGTCCTTCCCGATGGTAATAAAGTTGCTACAATTCCACTGGACGCAACTGAAAGAACAATGTCTCCTCTAGCACGTAATGTTGATGACAAACCATTCCACAAGAATGTTTTACTAGTGCCACCATGACCGAAGATGAAGAAGAAACCACAAGATGAATTGTCAACTCAATACATTACAAAATCAAAAATGAACTTTTGTTCTGAATTCATGTTTGCAATGAAGTTAGAAGAGTCAACTTGTAAGTCATGGAGGTTGTACGATAGCTCTTGAATGATAAGATCATTTGAGAAATTAGTGAATCCAGAAGCTATTGGTAACGGAAGGGATGGAAAGTCTTTTAAGGATTTAGCAAGAGATCAATCTCTCTTAAAGCAACCTGCTCTTTATCATAGGCACTAATGTTGATCTCTTCATAGACAATAGAAATTGATATTAGGTATATTAATAAGATAAATATGATGTAGTAAAAAATATGGGAATGACCTTTGAAACATACATGAGCGTCTAGTATCACTACGTTTAACATATAGCAGATCTTCATAAAGATACTTGGAGCATTGATTCCACACATTAACTGGATGTTGAAGGCAACAACACATAAGCATGCTAACAAACAGGTTCCGTAGAGCCTAACCAAATGCCCAAACAGCATATTCTTTTATGGCACAAATATACTCATTATTATCTTCTAAAAGCCCTAGGTCATAGTATGCCTCTCTGAATGTTGCATGTATTCAACCGTCAACTATCTTAAGCTCCTCATATGAATGCGGACCTCTGACTTTCGTTAACAATATCCTTAAGTAGCATAACTCCCCGATGTTGGAGATACATGGGCAATCCTACCTACTGCAAATCCTTTTTGCCTATGCTTCCATTGTCTTATAGATTTTTGGTAAACATAGTGATTTAGGAATTCTTGATATGTTAATGTTCGTGCATATTGATCATCCATATTCCTCTTTATCCAAGCAAGAAATTGGGACTCAGAAACTCGTGGTCTATGTAACAACTCTGAAACATCAACATAATTAGAGTAGACAACATATTGTTGGTTACGAAGATGAAAGCTCAATCTCTCAACAGCAGGGAACCTACGATGAATTTCAAACCCAAATATGCGCCATGAAGCTTCACAGGCTGATATATAACGACATTTATAGACGTTATCAATCTCATTTACCATTTCATGTGGCTGTTGTTGAGAGTTATTGTCAAAAAGACCAGCCACAACACGATCATTCCCTTTGCTGATATATTTAAACAGGTACTTTATTGTAGTTGATTGATTGCATTTCTCCACATTTATATGGGCCTTAAACTTTTGGAGCAACACTGCATTATATGGGACCACATACCTATTATCCAATAGAGCACCCCTGACCTCAATAAATCTCTCATTATCATGACGACGATATGTTGGATATCCTTCATCGTCTATTATTGTTCTATTGTTGAACTTCTTGGGGAAATATTTGCTGCATGTCTTGTCCTTCATACATGGGGACGTAGGATTGTTATGCCCAAAAGGACCGTGAGTCATATATTTCTTCACTAATTCATACAACCTTGGTTGAATGCACTGGTTAGGTATTTCAACATGCATTAACCTATCAATGTCCTCTAGTGTCAACATCTTGTTGCACGACTCAAGGAATAAAAGGATGTGTGCATGAGGCAGACCTCTCTTTTGAAATTCAATGGTGTAGACTTCTGGATTTGGGCATAATAAACAAAAATAAAGTTAGTGTTTATTATGGAATGAATTGTGACATGAAGTAAAATGAGAAATGAAATTAGTATTATTAAAGTGTCGATGATTACCAGCTTTACTGTATCCAAAAATACAGTATCCAATAAACTTTGCAACTTCATTTTGAAAACCCTAGACAATATCTCTGGTTTACATGATGGCTTGAACTCAAACTCTTCACAATACCGTGTAACCTTTGGCCAAGCAAGGTTGCAAGTAAATGTTAAAAATATATCAGGATAGCCTGCCCATCTACATATAGTCATCGCATCTTGATAATTTTGGATCATGTATCATGCACCTCTTGTAAATGATGATGGTAAGATTATCCTTTTACTAGTTGCTGATGCACTTGTTTCACCGCAAAGAATAGCATTAGATAAACCTTGATATAACTCTACCCTAAGTTCCTTTTGGTGTGTCCTAATCCAAAGTAGCCTTTGAGATTCAATCATTGTATAAGCATCAACAATGAATTGTTGTAGAAGTCGAGAGGCATACAACAGAGTAGATACCTTAGTTCGCCAAGCCATTAGTCGATAAGCAAAGAACTCTCGCATACTAACCCTTTTTATGATTTTAGCAGTAGAAAGGGTATGACTACTATGTTATATGTCATCTCGGTAACATCTTCTCCAAAAGGAAATAAAAGAGGATATTGCAGTGGTAAATATGATGCATGTAACTCATTGATGCGTTTTGGATACCCTACTTGCCTCTCTACAACAATGTCTCTCACATTAAATTGCATATTAATATCACCTACAATTAAGGCCGCAACTTCAGATGCTGTTGGTAAATTATGAGTTCTACCTTCATGCTGTCAACTGCTTAGAAGACATAACTTAAGTTCTGTTGTCACACTGTTTCTTAAAATGTCACCGGCATATCGATATTGTTTCACAAATGGGTTAGTGTCGTCCAATGTCCTCTGTATCATGCCTATTATGAAAGGATCGATTGTTGAGTTATTATGATGCTTCCTGCATTATAATAAAACAATAAAGTTTCCATAAGACGATGTAAATGTAACAATTGCTTATTTAATGATTTATATGCAAATTTAAAATTTTTAAATATGCTATCTAATAGCCGAAATCCTATTGGAAACTTCATTGTCAATATAAAAAATGTAGAGTTGAGAAAATGCTGGCTTCATCCCATCAACTAGTAATAAACTACCAATGTTGTGGTAATTCATTCCTGAAAGGACAAATGTATAATGACCCCTACCATTATTAATGTTATGGTTGATTTTGCCACCCATTGATGTAAATGAGAACAAGTTGTTATATTGCCTCAAATTTGCATGGAAATTTTGTGAAAGAGGATCAAACTTGTCAAAATACAAATCATGCAATATAGGAGGAGGAGATTTCATTGGACGCAATACAACTTTGCCCTTCTGGCAGCACATATAGAATGACTTGGGACTCCTCTGTTTTTTATCTTTCCTAACGTGTTCACCGTACCAAAACATTACACCACAATGTTTGCATGAATGAATAGGATCACCTTCATCTATGTAGTCTGCCATATATTGTGTTAGTAATTTTGGTATATTCTTAATAATAATAAATATATAAATAAATTGGGAAAAATCTGCGGAAAAATTACCTATATTATCCATATATTTAGTAGGCGGCATGGAAGTGTAAACAAACGATACTTCACCTAATCAAAATATTTGTCCCAAAAAATTTCTTATTAACACTACGAATAATATGGATATAATGCATTTAATACTATTGAAGAAATTTCATGAACACTAATAATAATAATTATTTAGTTTGGTCACCTGTATTAACTTCAGAGTGATTCTCACCGGAATGAATACTTTCATCATTATCGCATGTGAAACTAAAATCTACGTTCCTATAATCGACCTCATAGGCTAGACATAAATCATCAACCAAAACATATGGTAATAGTGTTAGAATGAATTGAAGACAATATTCAACATGATAAGTAAGTGCTACCATAAAACAATATAAGTTAACTTCCATATATTTAAAGAAATTGAATATTAAGTGCAAGAAAACCATACATGAAGAGACTTCATCGGTATTGCCTTGTGAATCATGGATCAAGTACTGATTATCAACACTTTGATTTGTAGTATGGGTAACATTCGATGATCAATTGACTTGTCGACCCTTGCCTGAAGGAAATGAAACATGGTACTATATTTGTGACTAAGTTGTCTTGATTAATGATAAACACATTTTAGCATAACAAAAGAAGCATGTTATTTAAACCACCATATTTCTTAAATGACACAGTATACATATTGGAATACTAATAGCTTAACCCTAAACACATATTCAATAATATTTAAATGTGACAAGTATTAAAACATGGTAGTTGGAAAAAAAATTAAATCACATATTTTATTATAAAAAATACATAAATCTTTTCCACACTATCATCTTGCGCACATATATTGAATTTAAATTTATGAAAAGTGATATGGATATATTGCAGACAAAGAAATTAAATATCCATGAATTTAAAAATCATAAATGAAATAAAATAGGTCAAAATTGCTATTTTCATATAAAACAATAGGTAAATTAATTATTTGGGTTGTAAATAAGAAATAAATTCATTATTATCTACCAAATTTCGGCTTGGCTTCGGTGAGGCCGTGCCTGGGCTCCCCTGGTGCTTCTTCACATTGAAACGGGACAGAAGTAGCCGCAAAAAAAAAAAAAAGCAAAGATGTACTCTGGACGGGATGAAGGGAGGCATTGGAGAGAAGAGAGGAAAGACAATGAAGAGAGAAGAATTTCAGCAAGAAAATGAGCTGAGAAGGCAGGAGATAGAATGATATACTTAGGATGAAATGAAGTTCACGGGTGTTGAAAGTACAAACAAATATATATATATATATATATTGCTGACAAAAGGGAAGGAGGGATTTTGAATTAATGGCAAGACTTGAGTAAAAAAATGACTTCTTCTCAAATAGAGAGCTCTGACATAAGGAAAGTAGATGGGAAAATGGTGTTTGAAATATTAATGATTTAATGTGTGAAAAAAGGGAAATCCAAATATGAGAAGAGAGGAAAGACAATGAAGAAAGAAGAATTTCAGCAAGAAAATGAGCTGAGAAGACAGGAGATAGAATGATATACTCTGGATGAAATGAAGTTAACGAGTGTTGAAAGTACAAATATATATATATATATATTTTATTGCTGACAGAAGGGAAGGAGGGATTTTGAATTAATGGCAGGACTTGAGTAAATAAAATGACTTCTTCTCGGATAGAGAGCTCTGACGTAAGGAAAGTAGATGGGAAAATGGTGTTTGGGATATTAATGATTTAATTCGTTTTTTTAAAGAAGCAGAAGTGGTTACTGTGCTTAGGAACATTGATAGGTGGAAGAGCTTTTATAGATATTATTGATTACATCAGATTATATCTATGCTGGGGGTAAGTGTTAATGATATGTTTGAGTGATTGCCAAATCCTCTCTTTATATATATTACCCAGATTTTACAATGTATACATATAAACTCGGAAGATGGTGCTTACAATGAAATAACAACAACTACAAATCTTATCCTACTTAGTGAGGTTGACTAGTATAAATAATGAAACTAACGAAAAAATTATCAAAAGCTGAGAAAAAAGAGTGAAACTATGTAATAATCTGTTTTTCTGTTATGGAATAATAATATAAAGTTCGTTAGTTCGGCAGTTAGTTAGTGAATGATAACCGTCGGGGTAGGTGAGGGTCATGGTAATATAAAGAAGACCCCAAAACTCTATTGTGTCCAGACTCGATTGGCATATGAATGAATCCCAATGTATGCTCAGTTCTCTCGTCCCCTCTTCTTCCCTGTACCCTCTCTCTCTCTCTCTCTATATATATATATCTCTCTCTCATATTCTTATCCCTTTTCCATAACATTTTCATTCACAAATTATGATCCAAACCCAGATATTTTATTTCTTCATAGTTCATACGTTCCCTCATTCAGTTACTGTGCAACTGTGTTGCATCAACCAAATTTGTGCACATTTGGGGAATTTGTTGTCAGGTTGAATTTCACTGCAACGGCCATGTTTATGCAGAAATTCCACATAGAAATTTCTACACATGGTGGGATTTGTCTTTGGGTTACACCTACTGCAAATGGCCAAGTTTCTGCACAAATTCTCTGAATAAAGCATTCTGCACATGTTGGGTATTATGTCTTAGGCTTAAAATCACTGAAAATGATGATGCTTCTGAGCAAATATTTCTTTAATAAATTTATGCACTTTATGATATTCTTTTCGGCTAAAAGTACTCCGTATGACATGTTTTAGCACAAAACTGTGTTGATTTTGGTTTGAGCTAAAAAGTGGTTTAGGCATCTGTGTTCTATTGTGAAATTCTGAATTTCAACTGTTGTACAGCTTGGATGCTGTTTTGGTATTGAGAAATAATGTTTTTGCTCAAATTTAATGTCAAAATTTTGCACAAGACTTGCCTTTGTTTTGGACTGAAGTTCTGTCTGAATATTAGTATTAAATTATGCTAAAATTTTGTTAAAATTGTTTAGGTTGCTACAAAAATTCTGTTCTAGCATATGAAAGTTCATGGCTTCAAATTGCTGCTCAGTTTTGAAACTCCTCATCGTGATTCAATTTCGTATGCGAATTTTGCGTAAAATTCTGGAAAGCTTTAATTGAGAGGATTTTTTTCCCTCAGTGAGTGCTTATAAGTTCAACCTAGAAAGTTAGGAATGTAATCTAAAAAAAATGAGGGAAGGGGAGAGAGATGGAGGAGGGAGAATAATTCTTAACTTTATTCAGTTCTTCAAAAAGTTCCACCAACTGAGAAAACCTTAGGGCTATTTATAGAGCCCAAGTTTCAATCCCAGTGAAACTTTATAATCTTGAGATATAATACCGTGCTTATCAAAATAAAGATAAATCTAATCTTAAAAAAAACTAAATCCTAAATTTTAAAATAAAAATAGTTCTTGATTTTTTTTTTTTTGCCACAAAAAAATAGTTCTTGATGAGATAGGGTGATAGGATAAATCCTAATTCAAGCTAAATTTGCCTAAAATATATCTAAATCCTAACTATTTAAAATAAAATAACTAATGAAACTTAAAATCTATCCAATCAAATCCTAGGCTTTCCTACTTCTAGTAGGAACCTTCCATTTTCCATCATAACGTCTTTGCAACAAAACAGAATTAAGAAAAATAGTGTAACTGTGATCAAGCTATGGGCTTTTTTGATGCCCTATCAGGTCAAACATCTTGATATCAAATTGCACGTTACCCTATTGTCTTTTCCTCTTTTTTCCACATCTACAATATTCCTATTTAAATTGATACAACTCAACAAAGCATTCTTCTGTTTAAGCACGACATTTCCCTCAGAACTAACATCAACCACAGTTGAGTCTCCTGTCTTTATCTCTTTTGTTAGCATCTTCTCTGCCAATGCATCCTCTAACAATCTTGAAATAGTTCTTCTAATTGCCCTAGCACCATAGCTTGGTTCATAACCATGCTCAACAACATGGTCCCTAAATTTTTGTGTCCAGGAAAAGTCAATACCTTTTCCCTTCATCCTCTCAGAAACTTGTCTCAACATTAAATCTGCAATCTGATTCAAATCCGTATTTGTTAGCTGGTTGAACAAAATTATCTCATCCAATCTGTTCAGAAACTCTGGTCTAAAATGCTGCTTGATTTCCTCCATCACTAGCTTCTTTATACAGTCACTGTCTGCCTCCCATTTGCCTCCATAACCAATATTGCTAGTCATTATGATGAGTGTGTTCTTGAAGTCCACCGTGTGGCCCTGGCCATCGGTGAGTCTACCATCATCAAGAATTTGAAGCATGAGATTGAATACATCAGGATGTGCTTTGTCAATTTCATCAAAAAGGACAAGTGAATAAGGCCTATGCCTAACAGCTTCAGTCAATTGACCACCCTCAAGAAAGCCGGCATATCCTGGAGGAGCTCCAACCATTCTACTTGCTGAGTATTTTTCCATGTACTCACTCATATCAATCCGTATCATGGCATCTTCTGAACCAAAATATTGTGTAGCCAGCGCTTTTGCCATTTCGGTCTTCCCTACACCAGTGGGTCCTGTGAGCAGGAAACTAGCAATTGGCTTTGTCATATCTCCAAGACCCAGTCTGGCACGTCGAATGGCTCGGCACACACTGTTGATGGCCTCATTCTGTCCAATAATATAGTTTTGAAGCTTTTCTTCCAAATTGAGGAGGCATTCACCCTCTTCTCTTGATAAATCTTTCACTGGGATGCCCGTCGAAGATGACACTATATGCTGAATATCAAATTTTGTCACTTCAGGAAAAAAGCTGCGTACCTTTCTTTTGTGCTGTCAAAACAATTCAAAGTTAATCTTTGAATTTATAAGACATGGGGGAATAACTAACTGTTTAGGATTATACATAAAGAAATGTTGTTATTTTCTGTCATACTTTTAATCTGGTCTGAATTTCCTTCGCGGACATAAATGCGTACCTGTGTATCTTTGTAAAAGTGGAAACTTAGAACATGAATTGGCGGTTTTCAATGTGACACAAAAGCGTTGATATGCTCTAAGATATTTGAATTTCGAAGTAGAGTTGTAACTAAGGAACAAGCTTATTGACTTTGAAGAGTAAAGGAACTAAAGAAGAACCTTGTTTTATGATACATAGTATTAGCTGGTACTAATCGATTTGTTTACTTGGAGTAAATGATATGTTAAGAAAGGAAGTTTTGCAGATGGTTGAGTAATGATTCAATTCATAAGGTACTTTTGAGCGCGACAGGTAAGAGACCTCTGTAATGTCACAGGATTAAAAAAAAAAAGAAAATACTATTTTCAGTTTTATATTAGCCTACTGTTATAAGCTTATTACTGTCAATTTCATCTGCCATAGACTACACATAGATCTAAATAAGGTTTTTTAAAATTTTCTAATGAAATAAGAAATTTATCTAAGGGAGAAATTCCCAAAATTTTTTTGCCCAAAAATTCTTTCCTCAAGGAAACAAAGACCATATACAGCCCCATATTGTGGTAACAGTCACGCTTGTAACAACTTTCTTCAATAGGTTTATACCGCTTCATCTGATAACCTACGTACCTTTGCAGGAAAATGTTGAACGTATGATCCAGCCTCATCAATCAAGTCAATTGCCTTTTCAGGTAAGAACTTACCACTGAAATTTATATATAAACATGTTAGAAAGTAGATAAACAAATATTTGAAAATTATAAGCATCAATGTTTTGAACACTATATAATCAATACAACAGGTCTAACTGCTTCCAATAAAATCATTCTTAGTAATCAAGAGACAGATACTGTGTAACACATCTAATCAAAGTAAAACATCTCTGATCTAAAATTATAATGAAGGTGTCAATGCCTCTGGGGTCAAACTATTTTCTATTATCAGATGATTAATAAGCCAAACAAAGATAGAACAATACCAGATATTTTGGTCATTAAGTTATAGATTAGTTAATTGTACCATATGTACTTCTGGGACAACTTCGCAGCAGCCTCAAGTGCTTCATCTGTGTATCGGACATTATGATGAGTCCCATACACTCCACGAAGGCCTTTTAGGATCGTCACAGTTTCTTCAATAGATGGTTCAGCAACATCAACTGGTTGAAATATTCTTTGTAGGGCTGCATCATTTTCAATGTGCTTTCTATGCTCATCCACAGATGCAGAGCCTATGCACTTTTCATGTACGAAGTGAAGTTTATTACAATAAACTAACAAAGTAGCAGCTGTTCTATGTAATTTATTAAAGAAACTATAATGGCTCTACTACTGCACAAAGTAAGGGATCAGAAGAAATATATGTCTTATGTCCAAACCTGTATGGCACCATTTTGGAGTGCATGCTTCAGAATATATGAGGTTCCTGTGATTTTTTCGTCAAAAAAGGAATGAACCTGGTTAATAAAGAGAATGACATCTCCACTTTCTTCAATTTCCTTTATCAAAGAGCTTGTTCTTTCTGCAGGTGTTTTTTGCCATGATGTGTCATATAGAAAAGGAGCTATATCCAATTTAATTACCTGTGAAACAAATGAGAATATACCAGTTAAGCTTACTGCTGCCCATGCCTCATGTCACCATCCAGATAAACCCCAAGGAACCAACTCATCTACACTTATTATATAAAATAAAATTGTGAGATTTAACACATATAACCTTCTTTCCCTTTAATTTTTCAGGAACAGATCCACTCAGAATTCTTTGAGCAAGGCCCTCTATGATGGCCGTTTTCCCAACTCCAGGCTCTCCAACAAAGCAAGGATTGTTTTTTGTCCGTCTGCAGAAAATCTGAATTGTGCGTTCCACTTGCTGATGCCTTCCCACAAAAGGATAAAGCTTACCCTATAATGAAGTAAGATTTCATTTAGCTATCTTCTCGTTATGATATGTTCCACTTGATTAACAATCAACCATTGAGATGGTATGAAGCACTTTAACACAATAAATTATTTTCTGGATTGATTCGCTTCAGGGCTTAAGTTGCATCAATAGGCTTATTAAGCAAAGCATGCACACAATCATTCATATAAATGCACAAATCTTTGTACATGACATTATTAATGCATCAAATTAGTTTGGATTACCACTTTCACTAACTTGAATATTGAACCTCATAGGATCTACTACGAAAAGAAGAGTTAGTGCAGAAAATATTGCAGTAAAGTTTCCTAAATATGAGAGTTTAATGACTCACCTCTTGTGCCAATTTGGTCAGATTGGTTCCAAACCTATCTAGGATTGGTGTTTGGTAATTCATAATCTTATCAACTTTTTTTGAACCAACTTCTATCTTCTCAGAAGCTGGCATCATATTAGTCATCTTTATAGGCACACTGAGAGTTGCCTTCTGACTGTTATCGTTACTACAACCGTTTGCACACTGATCATTTTGGCTAGAATCTTTTTCCTTCTTGCCAGCAATAATTTTTCTAGGCACACCCAGAGTTGGCTTCTGACCGTTCTCATTACCACAATCTTGTGCACACTGATCAGTCGAGCTAGAAGCATTTTCCTTTTCATCTGCCATATGTCTACTTACCTGCTTAAATATACAGGAAACCTTCAGCAATAACATAAAACTAGGGATGTTTTGTGTAATCATTTTATAAATTTCACAGACAATTATCTTCCCGGACAATTCGATTGCAGAAGTTAATTACTCCAACAATCAAGATAAAATGTGCGTAGAATAAGATAAGATGGGAAGAGGGAAACTTAGGTGTAAGTGAGGCTAAATTGCCTTAGTATTATGGAACACTTGATATCCAGGAAAACTATGTGAACAAGAATTTTTTAGCTTTTTGATAAATCTTCGTTTCCAAGCTTGATAGACTAAACGAAGAAGTCAGGTAAATGAAAGTGTTGCTTGCCTGGTCTTCAATATTGTTTACATCAACACCTTGATTCTGAAGCAAGCTGGTTATCTCACCATCAGACCCTTTAAGTAAGCCCAGAAGCAGATCCCGTTCATCAGCGAAAGAATGGCCTGTGACATCATTATCGTGTCAGAAAATAATGTAATTAACGCTCATCTTGATTGAATTTTCTTGCTATTAGTCCTAATAAATCATGAATTAGTAGTTTATCCATGTACTTTATATGCATCTCTTTAAAATTTATTTGGTCAAATCTCTCTCTCTCTCTCTCTGCAACTCTTTTTGAAGAGTTGAGTTTGAAGAGTTCACTAGTTATCTTAAGAAGTTTTCATATCAATAGCTAGATTTGAGCTCATGTCCTTATAAAATGAGTTTGATCCTCACAAACTATACTAATCTTCGTTAGCGAAACGCCTTTTGATAAACTAACAGGTACAGTTTCGTAACAAAGTAAAAAAATTCCAAGTCTCACCCTGTCTTTGTGCTTCTTCTTGCGTGAGCTTAAGAACCTTTTGTGCTCGATAAGTGAATCGTAATTCCATGGAAGAAGAGCTGGTAGAACCACCCCCTCTTCCAAATATCTTCTCAGTTTGTTCCCTAATGACATTGAGATCTAACTCTGCAGATTGAAGAGCTTTTGCAGCCAAGCCTCCTGCATCACTGATAAGAGCCAAAAGAATATGCTCTGTGCTGATATACTTGTGCCCCAGAAGGTGAGTTTCTTGCAGGGCAACCATCATTATCTTTTTTGCAGGCTCTGTGAATCCCTTTAACATTTTTGCCTGAGTCTAATTGATTGGTTCAGCACATAGCAGTGAACTTGTGATCAAGCGAATCAGCTATTAATCATAGGCACTTGAAGTAGATGAGGCATGTGATTGGTCAATAACATTATAGTCTTCTTGAACCTGGGAATGATCAGTTTGACATATTTTTCATCAAAATGGTCTTGCAGAAGATTGTCTTTTTTCTGGTTTTTGTCATTTGCCATAAGAGAGCTTAGAACTATGGCCTTTTACTTAGTACTTACTTTGTGATGTTCTTTGTTGTCCTTTTACTTATGTGAAAGATTCCCGTTGTATGAATGCAATTCTGTCCAATATTATATTTCAACTTGGTAATGATCAAATAAATTCACCATCTTTCCCAAGGTAGCAATCATAAAATTTGCCGCATTAGGCTATAGTAAATTTTTTTGGCCAAAAGATTGTAAAATTCAATGTCAATGTCAACATGATGTCCTAAGTATTATGTGTAAAATTCTATCAGATATTTGAACAAATAGATATATTTAGTTTATTCTTATAAGGTATCATTGAATTTATTGATTCTTGATTGCATTTCAAATTTATTAATATATTTTTAAAAATAATTTATTTGTAGTCATGTTATCTAAAGTTTTCTTTTTTCTTTTCCTTTTTTTTTTGCCGAGGTTATCTAAAGTTTTCTGTATGTAGCACCAGCCAGGAAGCTACAGTAATGTCATTCAATTATTGTAATACTAGGTTTTAAAATATACAAAAAAAATTGTAATTAAATGAGTCAATTTTGTTTTGAGGACACCAGAAAGGCGTTGGCCCCTGCTGATAAATGATATAACATGTTGAATAAATTTGATGTTACATATCAGTTTATCTTTTTACTTCACAATTTTTTTAAAAAATAATGAATGGCTTCATAAATTTTAAAAATATTTCAGGCCAATTTCAACAGCATGATATGATTAAAAAAATGAATTTTGAATTTACTTTAAATAAGACATTAAAATAATTAATTTATTTAAATTTTATTTTTTTGGTAATATCATAAGTAAAATGATCAAGTTAGGCTCGAATGAGTTTAAAATGGTCAGGGTGTAAATGTAAACTAACATTCTAAAGTTCATATCTTGTATAAGGTATTTTGGTGCAAGAAAAAAAGGAAACTTCTTTCCCATGCACAAAGGGGTGAAAATATGTTAGCGCCAATATACTAATGTTGTATTCTGGACTAGATTACTATTGTGTTATTAGTTGGTTAATTATGTATTTAAATATATATTTGAAATTAAAATGCTATTGTGTGTGTTTGTGTGTGTGTGTGTCCACCCATTGATACCTGGAGGGAAAGATATATAAACACAAATCTGTACTCTGTTCTTCAATCTCTTTCTACCTCTTGTTTATCATATTTCTTAAAAATATAAGATCTAATAGTGAAACTTACATCAGGCTGTTTAAAATTAGAGATTCCACTTAATTCCATACTGTAATGATAACCTCAAAAACAAGAAGCAAATATAAAATTGTGTACTATAAAAAAAAGTAAAAGTAAATATGCTTCTTTATTATTCAATAAAGAAAATACTCATCTCACAATAAGTAAATGGCAGAACAAAAATTAATGTACAAGCAAATCAATTGAATAATCTGATGAGTAATATGGATCCACCCTTAGGGACCAAATACAGCGTGTAAGCTCCAAAAACAGTAAACTGATAGTGTAATTAGGGTTTTTTTTTTTTTTTTTTGTTACCCGTGAGCTTTTCTGTACATGTCCAAACTCACTCAAGTAAACAGCAACCCCATGTGAAGTATCTGACCAAACTGGAAACCCTTTTAGGGGAAATACAATTTTTATGCATAGAGCAATATGGATCCACTCTTAGGGACCAAATACAGCATGTAAGCTTCAAAAACAGTAAAACTGAAAGTGTAATTAGGGTTTTTTTGTTACCGGTGAGCTTTTCTGTACATGTACAAACTCACTCAAGTAAATAGCAACCCCATGTGAAGTATCTGACCAAACTGGAAACCCTTTTAGGGGAATATAATTTTTGTGTATAGAGTATTACCAAATTGAGCATATATGATTTTTTTTTTCCTTGCTTTTTTTCCTATCTCTGTAATCCTTGTTTACATAGAGGGCAACAAGATATGATTCTGAGCCATTGATCCACACATTTTTGGTGAAACGTATGAGAACATGGCAATTGCCTCACTTCTTCTCTGTCTTTGTATTTGGTTAAGCAAATGCAACATTCCTGTCACCACATATAAAGAAGGAAAGGACAAATTCATCAGTATACAATTGGGTATAATATATTGTAAGTCCTAAAAATTTGCATGTCATTCGGTAAATTTTCATCTGTATTATGATATGCTAGATACTGACAGATTAAATAGCAAACTAATTTCACATAGTAAGTCTCAATATTATATCAACAACTACATATTGAGCCCCATGAATTGAACGGGACCAAATGAAACAAGAAACACTGTTGATGTGAACACAGTGCAATTTAATATAGATTTATATGTACATGTATAAGTGGGTCTCCATTAAAGATACTTACAATGACATGATTAAAAAAGGTATTTTAAAGAAATCATCACACATTTATTAAAAATAACTAATTTCCTTAACATTCGTAAATTAATTATCTAGTTAGTATGAAAAATGGCTAACAAAGATGGAATATGATTGTTAACAAATAAAGGTGTTTCATCCTTGACAGGGGATTTAGATTAATTTAGCCATTTATAATATATTCATGTGAAAAACCTAAAATGTTCATATTTGAAATTTGTGAATGTAAAAGTTGGTCTTAAGAAAATAACCATCTTCTAACATGTTAGTTGTGTTGGAATTTAAGCCACTCAACAAGCGCACACCAAGTTTATTATTTTCAGAGACTAACCCCTCAACTGTCTTAAAATTTAATAAATTTCTCATTTAATCCCAATTTCATATATATATATATATATATTAATGAGAAATTTAAGAAAAGAACAGTTTTAGAACAATAAACTAAGGATAAAATTGTATATTCATATAATAAATCTAATCGAATGACAATATTGACAATAAAAGAAAATACTCTGTCTATCTCTGCCCTATGAGTACAATTAGAGGAGTAAAACATGCTTCAGTCATAGAGAGTTTAGCTACTTACAGGATCTTCATTGATGAGCCCTTCACTGGCTGCAGGATCATGGCCATTGTCCAACTTGTTATGAACTTGCTTGTATCTCCAACTTGGAAGCTGGGAGATTTGGTCATCAGAAGCTCCTTTATCAGAAGAAGCCATGTTCATGTTGTAACCGAGGAGGCTGCTGATGAGAGGCACACAGCAACACAATAGGAGGAAGAGAAGGAAAGGGAAAGAGTAGGTTATGGCATTCCAAGCAAGCAAGGAGATGCAGAGTACGTGCAGTTTTGGAGCTCTTTGGAATGATCCAAATCGTGAGTCAAAAACCCACACATTTCCCATCACAAACCATATGGCGAAGAAAAGCTCCAGCGAAGTCCGGCATTTGTTCATCAAATGTGAACACCTGCATCAGAATTGCAGGCTTCAGTTTCAAAAGGAAGAAGATACTGAGTATATTATATAATATATATATATATATATATATATATTCGTAGTTCAAATTTGAGAGAAGAGTTATGCCAACTTAAAATGTTGAGAAAAGAGTTAGAGGTGCACTTCCTCTTATGTTTGTCATGGGGCTTTAACGTGCGTGCGTGCGTGTCATCGACTGAATAGATTAACTCACTTAAAAGAGCTTTATTGGTGTCACTTGTAGATTAAAGAAACTTGTAATGAAAACTAAAAAACTGCATCTAATTTTATCTCTTTCAACTTGGCGCCACTTTCCATCTTGGCTTTCTAGTTTTGGACATAATTGTTTTTTAGGACATGACGTTCTAACTTTGATAAAATGGGCAAGCTACTTTAATCTCTGTGTTCATTTTAACGGCTACGTTCAATTAAAAGAACCTTATATTCACCCTCTTCTGTTCTTACTTTCTAAAGAGAAATCAATATAATTCAGGCAAACCACGATGTGTCAGTTAAGACAAAATTAATAAAAGGTTGTTTAATTCATGGGAAGCATTTAATCTGAGATGCAATAACATTCTAGGAAAGACTGTCTTTGTCTAACCCAAAGGCACCCATGAGAATAATATACAAAGAAATACATACAAATACTTCTGGCCTTATAATAAGAGTTAAATAAATGGATCACTTTAGTTTTAATATATAAAACCTCGATTTATTTTGTCTCTTAAATTTATATTTTTTTTCTAAAATACCCTTATTAATTACACATATCAGAAGGGTTTCTGTCAAAAGGTAGTTTCAATATATATGATTAAATAAAATATTTTAGGAAAATTAATACACATTTACTACAAATAAATTAATTAATTAATTTTCTTAATATCCATACATTAGTTATCTAGCCAATTAAAAAAAGATGGTGCGTGTGTATCTATAATTAAGACTGTTTAGAAAAGCATAGTGAAATACCTGGTTTCTTCATTGCCTCTCTGTTGTTCCATATCAGAGAGGCTAAGAGCATCACCATGAGACATGTAAAGCTGACGATAGCGTCCATAAAGCAGAAGCAGATTGAGCAGGCAGCCAATATCATAACCAGAAATCCAAATCCTCATAGGCCAAACAGGTCTCTCCTTCTTAGAAATGGCCAAAACCAAGGTTGTGAGGCTTATCTGAACCATAAGAGCAATCAACTCTAATGTCATCCATGTGTTTGAATTGAAAGGATTGGAGCCAAGATCAGACCTCGATCCATTTTGGTAATGGAAAACTCTTCTTAAGAAAGTGAACCATCTTGCTCTTGATATTCTCATGGCCATCCGAATCAAAAAGGAAGGCCTTGAATTATGATGAGAAGGCCTGGTTCTGGCACTAGCTACTCTATCTTCTCTTGAAGCAGAGTTTGAAGAAAAGCAAATTAAGGACCCTGAATTCATCTCAAACTGTTATTTTTGGATTCAAATCAAGCTGAAAAGTTCCCTTTTGTTTTTGCCTATATCAGAATTCTATATTCTAAAAGTAGCATGTAGAATTGCAGATAACTAACTTTTTTGTGTATAAAAAGCTTTGATGGGTTTCTGACTTCAGTAGCATCTGAGACTTTGTGAACGAATTAGGACCAACTCCCATATGCTTCAGAACTTCATATCATGGAAACTTGAACTCGAAGAACTTTCTCCGGGTCTCAAGTCTCAGCAAAAAACCCGGCTGATTTTGAAATCCAAGAAAAACGAGCCTTTCAACAAACACTTAGGAAACAAGATCTTTAGAGGTGATAATAAACTCCAGGAAGGGATTCTATGGATAGAGCTGAACAAGAAGATGATGAAGAAGGAGAAGCAGAAAATTTACAACTTTATACCATGAAAGCTGCTTAAAACCTCATCAGCAACAAAACCCAGCTGATGTTGAAGACCGTACAGAGCATGGAACTTTCAGCAAACACCTAAAGAGCAGAAAGCTTCAGTCCAGAGATGAGAAATTGAAGTGGGCTTTCTATGGATGAAGCTGAATATGAAGAATAGAGAAAGAAGGAGCTAAATGGTATATAGGAGAAGGAGGACGACGACGAGTAACAGAGGACGAAGAAAAAGATTGGGTATGAAGGACGTGTCAAGAAGGTGAGGTTGGGTTTCAGATGGTGACCAAGAATCAACTACTGTTTTTGCAAAGCCTTGCTTTGATTCCAAGGGAATCCACAACGTTTGGAGGGAAGTTAACCGTTGGCCAAACTTCCTCAGCCTTCATATATATATTTTAACAAGGAAGCCAAACGGAAGAAAGCAACTTCCTGACTGCTGATCTGCTCGTCAATCCCTCAACTTCCCCTTCCCCTTCCCCTCTCTCTCCGCAAAATACAAGATTAAGACAGATCTCAGATTATTTTTTAATTTCTTTTCCCTATATGTAAATAAAGTTGAGATCTTTGACTGGTTAGGTATAAAAAAAATAGACTAATCGTTTATAATATCACAAATCAAAATCTAAATCAATAGTTAAAAAAGGCATCTATGTTTAATATTGGATCATGTAGATGAATATAATGGATTTGCCTCACTTTGAATTCAAATAGGCAAGACTTAAAAGTAATGATATATGTTTTTTGTTAAAAAAAATAAAAGAAAAGGACCGCGAATGGGAGAAGTGTTTGTTTGATCAGAAAATTGACCCAGAAAATAAAAAGAAAAGAAAAGAGAGAACTGGATTTGAATTGTGGCGGGTTTCATTGATGGTACTTGGTAGAGGATTATGTGGCAAAGGGGTTGGCCACCTAATCCAATTTTCAGATCGTATCAAGTAGGAGGAGGGGGGCATCCTCATGTCTCCCCAGCGATGGCTACGTTTTTGTTTTTCCTTTTCCATATAAGCCCATACAGATATATATCTCTTCTGTGGGGTATATCACCCTTTCTTTTATGACACGTGTCTCTTTGAGACAATAAAAAATTCTGGATAATTTTGCATGATTGGAGTTAATATTCATGTTGTTATTAGTTCTTTACTTGGGGGTGGTAGAGGAAAAGGTTGCATAGTTGTCATATGATTTAGAAGACGACTTAGGAGTCATTGAGTTTAAATTCTAAAAATATATTTTTGTTTATAAATGTAAAGTTGTATATATCTATCCTTTTTCAGATTTTATTTAGTTAAAACTTTGCTCATTGTCATTTCAGAAAAATATGATTTAGAAAGAGATGGTTTTTTTATCATAATAAAGAAGAGTAATTAACTAAATAAATTTTTCTTAATTTTAAAAAAAATATAAGTTTTAATTTACTTTTTTATGGAAATTAAGAACTCTAAATAAATTGATATATTTATTATTTTTTAAAAAAACTAATTTTTCTGATTTTTGAGCTAATATATAATCTGATGATACATATAAATATTTTAGAATGTATATAATCTAAAGTAGTTTATTTAACTTTTTTAATTTAAAAAAAGTTAATGAGGGTAGTATCATGAATACATTTAGCATGAGAGAAGGGATTTCTTCTCGTAATGGCCTAAATTAAGTTTGGAGGGAGGATGAAGCAAGCTGAAGAGGTCAACGTCCCTTAATTAATGGGAGAGAAATTAGGCCCAACTGAAAACCGACATCTTACTAATCATCCATTATATTGCAATTCAACTCTTTCAACTTATTCTACCTTTTATACATATAGAGAGAGAGAGAGAGAGAGATTAATTTTTAAACATTTTTGCAAGGGAGAATCAACACGAGAGCTAAAGGAAAAAAAATGATAACGAAAAATCTTAGGGAGAATTTGAAAAAAAATTCTCCATTAGAAAATTAGTTAGAGAATATGATCTACTCAGTTTCATATATGAAAATTCAATTACATACATGGAAGTTTAGAAACACATAATGTGAAAGTTCAATTACATATTGTGGAAACGTAATTACATGTGTAGAAGATTCTATTTTACAATTAATTTTTTAATTAAAATTTATTTTCAATTCTCTCATAATCCTATGATAGGAGCATTATGCAATGATAAGCACACAAAAAATGATAACGGAAAAAATCGTATAACAAGTTACAAGAGCATTATGTAATTGTAAGCATAGACTCAGGAAAAGACAATCATGAGCTGGTAAACAGGCCAGCCTGCCGGTTACAGGCTGGCTCAAAATACCCGCTTACATATGGGTTGGGAAAATTCCAACCCAGCCCGCCATGGCGGCTCGTCATTTTTTTAAAAAAAAATTATTTATTTAATTTTTTTAATATTTTTCTTACTCATAATATTTTTTTAGCTTACGTTTAAAATATCTTTTTTATTTGTTTCAATACCTCAAATGAATTTTTTTTCATAAATTTAATTAATAAAAATACATCATAACTTGAACATAAAATATATAATTCAAATTTTATATAATACAACTTAAAGATATATAATGCACTTTATAAGATTGGATTTAAACTAAATATAAACTAATCAAATTATCAATAGACATTCAATATTAATTAGATTTACATTATGATTAGATGTTATCCACATATCTTTTATAAAACAATTTTAATTTTTTAAAAATTTAAAAAAGGGGGGTTGGTGAGCTAACCCGCAGGTTGGCGGGTCAACCCGTCGCGGGGTGCGGTTCAAAAAGACCTGCGCCTAAATGAGCCACTTATTTCCCAACCCAACCCGTCATGGGTTGGGCCCATATTACCGGCTCTACATGTTACTAACATGTCGTTGTGATTATTATTCATTTTTTGGGTTAACACAATTTTTTATCTCTTAATTTTAAAAACAGTAATTTCAGTCTTTCAAAAAATAAAATGATTCAGATTTTTATTATATTATAGATACCAATGATTTAAATAAAGTAAAATAAAATTTAAGAAACTAAAGATACCGATTTTAAATATGAAGGACTGAAACCAAAGTTAGGGTAAATTTAAAAGATTAAATATTATGTTAAAACCTTCTTTTTTTTTTTAGACGTGATAATATTATCTCTTACTATACTTGGATAGTATATGAAATATTAATTAATTTTTTTATAGAAGAATGAATATTCAATCTAAAAATTAATTTGAATGGGTAACCATTCCTTAGAATTGGAAGGGATAATTAGAATGTCGTTATCATAGAAAAACTAAAAAGATATATTTTTTTCATTTTCCAAAAATAATTTCATAGACATCACGAAAAAAAAAATTATTATGTCATTAAGGGTTGATCAGGTGATAAAAATAGGTGTGACATGTAAGAGTCAGAGCTCAAACTCCCTTAAATTCAACTGAACTGGTAATTTTTTATTATACCAATTTAATTCCAAGAATAATTTTTACAGACATTGAAGTTATTTAATCAGAAGTGGTTATTTTATTGTATTTTGTTATTAGTAAGTACTTTTACCTGATGTTATTAATTAATAAAAAATTTAAGGGCCATTTTCTCCTTTATAATAAAGCTACTATCGTTGAGTGTCAACTCACTTTTTTTAGTATATATTCGTTTCGTCAAATTATACACAAGATGCTAATCAAAAAGAAAATATTTGGATCAAATGTTTTGTGTCTATCAGCTTCTCCAACCACATTTGATCATATATCTTATTTTTAAAATATTATTATTTAATTATAAACCTATATTAAAAAAAATAAAACACATAATTATATATAATTAAAGAATTTGACATAATAAATATATTAAATAATTTAATGTAAGTCCGGTCCTTTTTCAAATCATAGTATATCATACTTAATTATGTTCTACAGCCTTTTCAGGTATTTATTTTTCTTTTTAAGACATCATTTTCAATGTCCAATCAGGTGTGAGTGTTAGAATTAATTAAAAAAACCAAAATTCAAAAAATAGGATCGGGCATTGAACCGGATGAGATAATGGTTCAAGGGTTAATGGGTCAAACCGGGTTTAAGCCTGAGTTAGACCGGTTATATTAAAATAATATAATTTAATAGATTATATTTTATTTTAAAAAAAATAATAGATAAAACTTATAATATTATTTTATTTTACCCATATTTTAAATTTTTAAAGTTTAATTAAATATTAGTGATAAAAAATTGGGATAAAATGAATTAATTTTCTTATGTCCTCATGCATAAATATGTTTAAATAGAAAACAAAAAATTAAAGACTAATTTTGTTATTATATTTTTTAAAAAAAAATTAATGAACCACATTTTCTCTCTCTGATTCTCTTTTTTTTTTCAGTGTTTCTAGCTTTTAATTTTTTTTTTTTAAAAAGGAGGTGAGCCGGTTGAACTTCGAACCGGTCACTAGCTCAAATGGTCAATCGGAATGAATCAGTGGTCGATTTATTTGTTTCCGGTCTGAATTGATTGGTTCGGTCCGATCTTTTGAACAATAAAAAAAACACTTTTATATAAATTAATATAACTATGTTATATATTTACGTTAAATTGTGGAAAATTAATTTTAATGTTTGTGTTATTTTTACTCCGATTTCAAAATTGATGAGGGTTTTTATGGTCAGGGGAAATTCATATTATCATTTGCATATTAAATATACGTTCATGAGTATTCTCCGCCTTAGAATCTTTTGACGTATGAAATGACCAGTAAAACAAACTCACCCACAACAATAATAGTCACCCTCGTCATCAGAAGCCCCCACCAGCCATCCAATGAACAACATAATCAAAACAAAATTCAGAACGAAGAGAGCAAGAAAATCCAAATGAAGGCATTGTGGGACGAAGACAAAATAAAGAAGGTGCAGATGAAGTGGGGAAGAAGACGGAGCCATAGATTCGTGGAGAGGATGAGTCGCCGTCAGATCTGATCTGAGCTTGAGGTTGGTGATTAAGCAGAATTGGTTTCGGGAAGGACTTTAAGCGAGAGTCGTAGATCTTGGTTATGATAGGCTACTAGTTCTCGAAAGCAAATCTAGTATCTATGTTCAGAAGCTCATCGACGGTGGGAGAGAAAATCGCCGACGATAGGGGTGAGAAGCTCGCCGGAAATGGATACCAGTGGGTGAGGAGAACGGCCAGAAGCTTGACACATGAACCAAAGAAGGAAGGGGCGAAAATGAACTCCAATGTGACGATGAAGTTGTGAATTTTAGGGCTGTTTGGTACATGGGACCGGAATTTAAAAAATTTGAAGAAGTAGGTTTATAAAATGTTAACAAAATGCAAGGTATAAGATAATAAAAAAAAAAGGTAAGAAATATCACTTACTAAATTTTGAAAGGAAAATTAATTTTCTGGTCTCTCAACTTTTAACCTGGTTGTAACTCAGTTTTTGAATTTTGATTTGATGCAACTTAATCTCTGTAATTTTAACTTGGTTGTAATTCAATCTCTGAATTTTGACTCACTGTAACTTAGTCCATTTAGTTTTAACTATTTTATAATTTAGTCCCTATATTTTAAAAAATAAATTATATATATAATAAAAAATCAGGGACTAAATTATAAAATGATTAAAATTATAAGGACTGGGTTATAATGGGTTAAAATTCAAAAACTGAATTATAACAGAATTAAAAACTATAGGGATTGAGTTGCATCAAGTCAAAGTTTAAAGACTGAGTTACAATTGGGTCAAAAGTTAAAAGATCAAAAGACTAAGTTTCTCGATTTTGAATCTCAATTCTTTTTTTTAAAAAAAATTTGACTTAATATTTTCTCAATCGCTCACTTTTCCTCCCTCTTATCAAACAGACCCCTAAGTTTAGTATATATTTAGATTATCAATTAAAGTTACTTTACCAATATAATTTACAGTCTGTGAAATAAATATATGAGATGAATTTTATCCCAATTTATTACATGATGGGAGTCAATAATTTCCTGCATGCTAGTTAATTCTACCCCAAAAATCAAAGATCATCATAATCATAAGCAGGCTCAAACTTTCCCTCCTATCCTGAATATTCCCTACGTCCTTAAGTATAATACCTTTTTGGTAATGCGAATGAAAGGAGTATGAAAGATGAATAATTAATTTGTAGATACTAAAAAAATTATTTAAATTACTTATTTTTTAAATATATTTTCTCGGGTTCATAATATAAGTTGTTCTAACAAATTCATCAAAAACAAGTAATGATAATTAACCCATTAGATCTATCTTTATTTGGAGGATTTTTTTTAATTTTACCCTTATTAAATAAGGTTTTGAAAAAGTTAAAAATGTATAATAAGTCGCATTAATTATCTTGTAATTGACTTATATTATGAAATGATATCTTTATTATTATTATTTTTTTGGTGAAATGAAACCTTCATTATTTATAGGTGGGTTATGTGGATGCATGCATGTATAACCCAAGTCACCATCTAGCTTTTTTCTTTAACAAAATCAAATATATTTGATGAGTCTAAAATTGAGGCGGAAACAAAACAATGGATGGATAAGACCCATACTACGTGTTTTCATTCTCCAATTATTTATCGTACATCTCAACATCGCAGCTAGGGAAAATAAATCAAATTTTGGTTCAATTTTAAAATTCGATTTTGGTTACATTATTATATCTGTCAATTATTTTTAAAAAAGAAATCATTGATACACACTGTAATACCGACTAATATGAACTTAAGTCAGATTAAATCACTAATTTTATTTATGAAGATTTTTTTCTCCTAATAGCTAAAGATTTGTTTTAACAAGAGATTTTATACATCTTTGTATATTTATAACCGTTTTATAAACTGATCTTCAAATAAATAAAAAAAATAAGCTCACGTACTATAAACATTATCTGTAATGGGTCATCACCATTCGCCACCTCATTCTTTCCTATTTTATCTCATACTTATCATCTTATCGTATTGATGCCCAAAAAAAAAAAATCTTATAATCTTTCTTTTTTTTTGTTTTCTTCCCATGTATGTGTATCTATTTATCTAAACTCACAAGTGCCTTATTACATTTATACCTGCATTATATTGTATAAAAAATATTTTAAGAATAAATTTTTTTTATTAATTCCTATACATGCGCACACACTTATACATAGATAGCAAGTCAATCTATTAATTTATATGATTATTATTCAAGAAATTCATAAGAAAATTCAATATTCAACTTGACATATTTTACACATGCTTGAAATTAACCGTTGCTAATTTTGTATATTAATGCAAATATTATAAGGTCTTGTTGGTCAAAAATAATGATTATCTTGTTTTTTTTAATGAAAAGAATTGCTTTGTTTCAAACCCTCCGTCAGCTCATGGGTAAGGATTGCACACTCCCATCATTAGGAAGATGGTTTGGTGTCCCCATCTTGACATTTGGGGGAGACATCCCATAATATGAAATTCCTACAATGCAAATCATAGGTTAAAGGTCAATATTACCTCTACGTTTGGTGTAGGATGCCAGATAAAGCGCCCAACCCTTAACTTGGGTTGAACTCAGAGTGCCAGAGCCCTACCTAACTATTATCATAGAAAAAAAGGGAATATTTCACATTTTGAGACAAAAATATAGATTTATACTCCAACTTTATATAATGTTTCAATTCCTTAATTTTACAAAGTATCCTTTTAATTCTTTTAATCCCAACGTTTCTAGTTTTAAATAACATTGTTTTATGTGAATCATTGTTAGTCATAAACTTAAACTTAATATATTAGGGAAGTAAAAAGATGTTTTTATAAAATTTAAAGAATCAAAATAAATTCTTATGTGAAATTCAAGGACAATAGGTGCACTTTTATCAACTTACAATGCATGAACAAAATACTTGAACCAAGTTAAATCTGAAATTAAAATAAATAATAATATTGTAATATCTACTAAGGACATAACAAGAAACAAAGGCTTTGATTTGATGTCTTCAAGCATAAACAAACATGTTCCTCAACTCTAATTTTTGAAGATGATGTAAGTTAAAAAAAATACATAACGGGTGAAGAGAGGGGGAAAATATTTAAATTATATTACCTATTATCCTTATATTTATCATTTTTAAAAAACAAATTTGATAGACGTGTAAGTTGATTTATAATCAAATAATACACATAAATGAATTTTTTTTAGTAATCTACTTAACTTATTTAATCTCCCAAAAAATTAATTTACTATTATGTTAAGGACTAGAAGTATTAAATAAATTTTATGGATATATAATCACCCACAATATCTTCAACCCAAATATAATCATATATTATTTAAAATATCAAAAAGATTTATAATTTTTGGTTAAACATGTATACATCACTTTATTCGCATAATGTTAGGATCGGATTTGACCAAGAGGGGGGGTGAATTGGTCTAATAAAAATTTTCGCAAACGTTAAACACTAAAACAGAGTATGAAGAAAAGCGACACAGAAATTTATCCTGGTTCGGTCCTCTTGACCTACGTCCAGTCCTCAGATCCCTCTGAGCTTTTCTCAATCCACTAATCTTAGAAAGATTACAACCAATCACAAGAAGGACTCAACTCCTTCTTAACTCAATCTAACCCACAGACACTTTTGCTTATGTCTAAACCAATTCAAGGTTCTCCGACCTTGGCCAACTCTCTCAAAACAATAAATGAACAAGAATATTCTCCTTTATGAGAATTTAATGATGAACACTGAAGCTCTTAATGAGAGACTGAAAAACAGAGTATGACTGTGAAGCGTAATAAATTTGATTTCTCATATGTGCGTTCTCTGTCTCTCGGTGGCTTGAATGAATCTCCTTTTATAGGTGAGGAGTATTAAATGTCCGTTAGAGACATTTAAGTTTCCGTTATACTCGCCATCATCGTTCACCTTCCCGCATTGAATGCGTCTGCAACTCTCTGACAGTAGGTAGAATGAAGACCTGAGAAGTTGTCCGTTGAATCTCTTTTTGTTCAGGCAATCTGGACTTCATTCCCTGTTAATAAACAAGTCAGATAAGCATTTATGATGGTTGTTGTGATTCAAATAATCGTTGCATGAAAAATGAAAGATTTTGGAATCAGTTTAAAGACGCTGACACGCTGCGCATTTGTCAGAATGTGAAACTCGAGTTTTGTCTCCTCAAAACTCGAGTTATGGAAGAATTTTCAAAGAGAAAATGTCATAACTTTTGTTGAAACTCGAGTTTGAATAAGAGTTTTGATAAAACTTGAGTTGTAAAACTCATAACTCGGGTTTCCAGGAGTTCCAGTTGACCAAAATGCTTTGCTCTCTTCGACACTCGAGTTTGATCTAGCAAAACTTCAAGTTTTGAGAGTTTTCAAGTCATAACTTTCATTGTAACTCGAGTTCTCTTAAGAGTTTTGTATTTCAGCGTGTTTGTCCTTCGAAACTCGAGTTTTCCTTCATAAAACTTCAAGTTATAAGAGTTTCGAAACATAACTTTTATATGAAACTCGAGTTGCACTGGAAGTTTTGAGTTTAAAAGAAGTTTGCCTTTCGAAACTCGAGTTTGATATCATGAAACTCGAGTTCTAATGAAACTCTAAGCAAAAACTTCAAATTTGGAAAGAGGTTTTGAGATTTAGAAAGTTTGACTCTGCTCGAAACTCGAGTTCTGAAATGCATAACTCGAGTTCTAGCAAAACTTCCACTGAAACCTCGAGTTTTGGAAGGAAGTTTGCTTTTCCAAAGCTATTTGAGAACCCGAAACTCGAGTTCTATAAAACAAAACTCAAGTTCTGCCAAAACTTCCAACATAACTTAAGTTTCCACTGTAAGTTCTGATTTTCAAAAGACTTCTAAAGAACGAAACTCGAGTTTTAAAACATGGAACTCGAGTTTTGAGACAACTTTCATTCAGACTCGAGTTCCTTTAAAAGTTTCGCATTTCTAAAACCTTTTTCAACACTCGAAACTCGAGTTTTGATTTCCAGAACTCGAGTTTTGTTATAATTTGAATCAAAACTTGAGTTCTCTTGAAAGTTTGAGATTTTGAACACACTTTTAAACGCTGTAACTCGAGTTATAAAACACGAAACTCGAGTTCTCTCAAACAATTCATTAAAACTCGAAGATTTTCAAGAACTTTCTGAAAACTAATAATTCAAAACACAATTTCAAAAAACATATTTGTCATCATCAAAACATTATCTTAACACATAATTGTATTCAATTAATGGTGATAAACATAGACTTATGAGAGTTTACTTATATTGATAAATAAATTTAAAAAAGTTTATCATTAAGTAAATTAAATGTAAAAAATGGTAACAATTTGATTTAAATATTTTAAATTGAAATAATTGAAATGAAGTTCATCAACATTCATATTTTATCATGCTTAACCAATTTCTATGAATATATAAAATCACTAAAGATAATCAAATTCAAAACGTTAGCACGGATTTATAAGCAAGTTGACATGATTTTGTAAAATGGAGATGTAAAAATGGTAAACTCTATATGAACTTGCAAGTTCAATCAAATTCCGAGTTAATACGAGTTGACATGATTTTATTAGTTATAATAATTAAAACAGTAAACTCACAGTCAAGTCGTGAGTTTGTTAATAATTATCATGACATTTATTTTCCTTTGGCTTGAATCATATTTCAGATTTTGTAATATTTCATGTGGAGTATAATATTTCTTATAACCCATATAAAACCCTCTGTGGTGTTTTTTTAAAAACAATAAATATCAAATTACATAAAATGAATTGTTGGTTAAAATTAATTAAAAGTAACAAATGTACTAGAGAAGTAATTTTTTACAATTATATTCTTATTTATGAGTATGATAAATGAGAGAGAGAATATGTATGAAAATATATGAAAAAGACATAATTAATTTAGAATAAAAATGAAAAAGTACATTAAATTCTTAGTTAAAAACAACTTATTTCTTCTAAAAAGAATTATTTGATATGAGAATAATATTGCTTATAAAATGACCGATTGCATGCTATGTTTTTTTTTTTTAATTTTCCGGGGTTTTCCCTTTAGCTTTTCTTTTATGTTTCTTTATGCACTCATGAATGCCACATGTTAATTAAGTTTATCATAAAGTCTAACAACCGTCAAATCTTCAATACAGATTATGTCATTTTGTATAACTACGAAAAGTTGAAAAAAAATCTAACCATCATAGTTACAAGGCTGGTCTAGTACATTAAGTATTTATATTAATTATGCTTCATCTTAAAATATTGTACAGTTCATTTAGCATGCTGAAGTGTTTTTTAGATACATCTAGATTTAACATCCTAAAGTATTTTGTTATTCTTCTAACATGTAAAGGTATTTTTATAAGTTCATCTCGTATGATAAATTATTTTTTTTTCAAGTTCTTCTACACCCTAATGATGAGGTTAAAATTTCTTCTGAAAAATACTTTATAGGACAAATTGTTCATAAAATATTTTTTTTTGAGGTGTTGAATGTGAACCACATAATACTTTAGCTACTCTGCGCAGGTATAAAAATAGTTTAGGCTTATATTTTAGTGGAGTTTTTTTTTATCACCATTGATTCTTTTATATCTTCTAATATTTCTTTAATATATATAACAAAGGAACGAGTTAATCTTTCACAACATAATGAACTAATGTTCGAATTCTTACTAACAGATGTATCTAAAAATATCTCGAACAAAATTATCTTAAATAAAATGATACTTGTGTCGTAAAAAAAAAGCTACAACAACAATATTTTTGTTTAAAATACAGATGGCAAACTTAATAGTTTGAAATGAACAATAAGATGGAACCCACAATCTCTCAAACCAGGTGAAGCAACAGCAAATAACGAACGCTAATTAATTTCTTTACTTAATACAAACCGAATAGAATCAAATTATCATGTGCAATTAATAATTGCTTTAGATAATCAAGTCGTGGAAGATTGGAAGTTAATGCAACGCAGTAAGGAAGAGCCACGTCAATATGGAAAAAAATAATTAGGAGTCATTTTATTATTTAAAAAATAAAATATAATTGAAAAGTATACAAGTTACTTGAAAGACTAAAATTCCAAAATATATTAAGAAACGATGTTTGCTTCAATAGACATTCACCAGGCAAATATGAATACAAAATTAGTTTTTTTTTTAAAGGTGGCTCAAGTTTTAATTAGCGTCTTTGACTCTAATTTGACCCTACTTGGGCGGTGGAATATGCAACGTGTTAACCTTTCACTCTCACATTTATGCATTTGATTGAAACAATTGATGCTTACATTTCTAATCTCTATCTATTTAATTCATTATTAATTATTTATAGTAGAAAAGAGGGAAGATTAATTGTCACTAAAAAGCACCCGCAAAGTAAAAGAATCAGATCTCTGCTGATCATGTTTAGAATAATTTGTTCACTGACATGTGTTTTGTATGTTCTAGAATAAAAAATCCCATCATAAATAATATAACCGTATAAGAGTTAGTAAAGTATTTTTCTATGATTTTAAATTTAAGAATTTAATTCATTTTATCACTTAAAATTTATAAATATAGAAATTGATAAAAGCAACTTTGATTCAATGCCTAATCACAATAATTACAAGGGAAAAAATCACAGAAATAGAAGATGAAAGAGACAGAAAAGAAGAGAAAAAGCATAGGGTCCATGCCACCGTGATTTGGGTCTTCTTTTGAACCATATCTAGGCCCAATTTCTTCAGGCCCATATACCTTTTTTTGGATCATCTGTTAAACCCATTGGGTCCAAACAGGCTTCCTTTTTTAAACCCATTAGTAAAAGAAGAGAAGACAATAGTTATGGTCTTTCAAATTCTCCAAAATCTTTATTCAAATTAATTATAAAAAATAAATGGACTGAATAGTCTTAAACCCTGTTGAGTTTGAGTAAAGCACTCATAAACCCTTGTGCTTCTATTTCTTATCTGCCTCTGGTGATTCCGTATATGTTTGGATGTTTAAGTGTAGGTAGACTTAAGACTACATACCTACACCATGTGTGAAGATGCATGATTTAGTTAGTGAAGTAATAAAGTTCAATTTGCTTATGGCAATAAATCTCATCCTATACTATAAAAGTGTTATATGTCTTGTAAGATATTGAGTATTAAAAAATTACAATTAGAATAGAGAGTAATAAGAAAACATGTAATAAATTTAATGTTTGAAGAAATATTTGAGGACCGTGTAGAAAGAGCACATATTCTTGTATTGCTGAAAATGAGAGATGCAAGATGGAAAAATCTTGTTCCTGATACTATTCCAAAAAAATACGGATTATGAAGGACCTAACTAATCTTGCTTTACATGATTATCCTCACACTAAGTTCTTTGTTCTCAAGAAAGCTAGAAATTTTTAAAATATTGTGTATTAAAAATTACAATTAGAATAAAGAATAATTAAACTATTCTAAATTATTTGTTTAATGTTTTTTATTAAATGTGTGATTTTATTTTCTTTCAAAATCATAAAGAAAAATGAAACTGGTATCCAAACTAACAAGGGTTGAATCAACTGAATAACATAGAAAAAATGAAACTGGTATCAGAATAAAAATGGTGAAATATTTATTAAAAAATGTCTTATTAATATTTATCTCAAAACTTGATAGCCGGTTATACGGAGAAACCTCTTTGATTGATGTGATAAAATATAATATCTTATTAATATTTATCTTAGAATTTGATAGAACTTCTGATACCAGTTTTATGGATAAACCATTTTTATTGATATGATGAAATATAATGCTTTAATAATATTTATCTCACCAAATATATATTTTAGCTTTTTACAAGACCTTATAGATAATTCTTCCAAAGGTCTTCGACCAAAAGGGATGACAATACCAATTCTAATTTGACATATTCTTGAATTTTAAGAGATTTTAGCTTAGGAAATAAGAAATCATCACTATTTGGATTATTAGCATCCACCACTTCTTCTCTTGGACTTTCATATTCAATTAAAGTTTCCACCTTCTTGCAATTTTTAATAGATAATTCAATTAAAGTTTCCACTTTCTTGTTACAGAATACATTTGTAGTGCAGGATGAGATTTAACTTGGCCAACTTCATTTTTATTTTCTTTGTCATCTTTTGGCTTCGAATCTATAGCATGGTCATTCTTAAAAAAATACAATTCTTCTAACAGTGAGCAACTGTCAATAACTTTAAATGGATTGTTCCTCTCAATTTTACATCTTCTTATCCCTAACAATCTCAAGTTCTCTAATTCCACAATTTCTTTCAGTAACTTCATGATGAAACAATTTTTGAATTCAAGAGTCACAAGCTTGTTGAGGTGGATCAAAATAGAGATGTCACCCAATCTCCAACCATCCAAGATGAGAGTTCGCATATCTCTTAATGAAAGAAATGACTTTAATGAAAGAGAGGGTTATACCACACCTTTATCACGAATTTTCTACCTGAATTTTCATTGAAATAAAAAGTTGTAATTATATTTTATGGATGATGTGTTTAAATAATTTTCGATGATTTGCATGTACGATTAAAATCTTTCTTTTAAAAAATATATTATTATAAATAAAATAATGATATTATTATAAATAAAAATGACAATATTATTATTATTTTAAAAGAAATTTGGTATCAGAAGTTTCGGAAGCCTATTAATGCTTTAATATTTTTTTAAAGTTTTATAAATTTGACATCTGCATATAATAAATTTGGTATCAGAGCCTGGTATCAAATCCTTAGCTCTAATACCAATAATAATAATATAAAAAATAACAGTATTATTATTAAAAATTATTTATCATTATAATTAAAAATTTATTATTATAAAGTTAATTTAAAATCTAATTTTCCCATCATCTCCCCTCCTTATAAAACAAACACAACCTTAGAAGTGATAAATTTGGAATGGCATTTGTCAACCCTTCTGTTGTGGATCATATCCTTGGCATCCAATACTTTCTTGAAGTTAAAGGCTTCTAGTTTTAAACTGTCTCAATTATTGAAGCATGCTAAAAGTTGAAATTGAAAAACAGATAAAAAGATTTCAACTTATTAAAATGACATATATGTATTTTTCATAATTTTGGGAGGTATAATTGACGTAAGCCTTATCATCTTCAATGATGTAATCTAACTCTCTACATATGTTACCTCTAAATGGGATAATGATAAAAAGCATTTCATTCTAACCACATCTTTTGGCCCCCTCTCTTATAGATTATATTATTGACATCAAATATTTCCTTGAGGTTGAAGGCTTCTAATTTCAAAATATTAGGACTGTGATTGTAGAGCTTCAAAATATTGTTGGAGCGTTGTATATATAACTTAACGCACATAAGCTCTCCATCTCCAAAACTTGTAATTTTAATTGAACTTTTCCTTTCAAGATTAAAAACCTCTTCTATTAATGATGTATTCCAAGACTTGCCAAGTTTTGCATTTTCATAAGAAGATTCTTGGAATCCTTCCAAAAATAATACTCTACGTTAGTTACAAAGTATATCACAAGTCACAACATTTTTGAGAAATATATTCTTGATTTTTTTTTCTTAGTTTTGCTCTTACCCGAATTTTTTAGCATTAAAGTCAATTACTTCCTTCATCATGTATAGGTATTTAACCAAAACCAAATATTGATTTTATAGATGACAAAATATTCAACTTAATCTAATTTTAAAATGAGGACAAAATCATCTGGCCGACTCTAGACAGGTGAGTTAAGTAATTAAACAGAGCAACACAAGTAATTAAATAGAGCAACACGTGTTACTATCCCAACAAAAGAGCATAGCAATACATGTAAGACAATGCCCTAAATTAACATGCTTTAAGAGATAGCTGCTCTAAATAATAATTTTTGGCTTCGATACTGATAATTTGCTTTACATTTGTGAGAGAGACTTTCCAAAGTCGAGAGGTTAGTGGCACGTCATTTTTTTCTTTCATATCTGAAAATTATTATTTAGAATGACATCCTTTAAAAATATATTTCAGTTACAAACTATACTCTGATACCATACTGCAATATTTATTTTCAATCTTTTCTCTCTTGACTCTTTTTCATGTGAGCATTGAGATACTACAGTTTAGATAATTACAATATACATTTAATATGTGTTACAATACTTTTTCAATTTCTTCTCTCTTGACTCTTTTCATGCATGTGTTTCCTAGTGTTTTTAGGACTAAAGTTGAGATACTACAGTTGATATCCTCCAAAAATAAATTTGAGTTTATGATTGGAGAATTACAACCTATGCTCCCATATTACATTACCTGAGGAAATATTTATTGTATATTATTCTTCCAGCTGAAATCTCTGAATAATAGAAAAAGGGGATTTAATTTAATTTCCCTGGGGAAGGCATCATTTTTTTTTTACCAAAGTGGAAGGCATTATTGAACAAAGTTGATTTTCAGTCCTCTTACCCTCCCCACAAGAATTGAAAGTATCCATTCTCAATGATTTTTTTTACTTTTAAATGTTTTGTTAATTATTTGTCATTTGTTTCATATATATTTTACCCTGAATATATTTCTCATTTATTTTAAAAATTAATATCTCCTAACTAAATTTAATTTTTGACAAATATCTCCCTCCTTTATATTAAAAATTAATATCTCCCAACTAAATTTAATTTTGTCCATACCTCTAATATGTCATTTGAATCAAACTATATCCACGGGGTGAACACAATTGGATAAAAAAAGAACCCTATAATTCATTTTTATACTAATTTGGTAGATGCTGATAATAACATCTCCTAAACCAAATGACCAAACTCTTAATTTGTCATTTTTCATCTCTTTTATTTTTAGCTTGCACTTTGTTAATATGATTAGCTTCTTATTATCATTAAGCCCATTTGACTCAACTCCCGCATTTATAGAAACAGCAGAGCAATGTAATGTATTGCAATGTCTATCATATCATCATGCATCATGTTTGGTATGTTATTGAGAAGATTGAGCAAAAAAATTTATCTTTATATTTAATCAAATGAAAATGAAAAGCCAATAATACCCCTAAATAAATAAAAAGAAAGGATAAAAAAAAACTCATTCCTTCCTTATCTATAATAACAAGAAAGAGCTTTGTAATCAAACTTACATGTTGCAAAATCATTTAACCGGCAAGTTCAACACACCTAGTTTATAGCTTTTTGGATTTGACAATGCTCAGTGACTTCATATACAAACATCATAAAAATTGTTTTGTTGAGTTCGATAAATTATGAAGGTTGATTAATTCAATTTCTATTATTTACATTCGAAGTATGTTTAAACTGAATTTATGTCGTTTTATATTTTAGTTATTTAAGTTTATACTTCTAATAGCTATCTATTACAAAATATCAAACTTTCGCGACTTTAAGTAAATGAGAGATGGAAAGATCTATGCAGAGTTGCAGACCATGGAAGGATGTCTTGATC
Source organism: Vachellia collinsii (assembly GCA_006871305.1). NCBI lineage: Eukaryota > Viridiplantae > Streptophyta > Magnoliopsida > Fabales > Fabaceae > Vachellia > Vachellia collinsii. The sequence goes on along the minus strand of QFDD01000179.1, from coordinate 20,875 downwards.
CTTACCCTCCTCGGAAGAAGCAAGCTTGGGCAAAATGAAGGATCAAATTGCTTGGTTGTTAAAATCACAATCTTCCGAGCTAATAGACCTCCCTAACAATTTCTTTGTCTTCGGATCGACAGACATTAAATACACTTGCGCAATTCCAACAACATTCTTATAGAAAGGGGCAAATTTGCAAGTGTGAGTGTGGAAACTGATTTCAACAAAAATCTTCCGTCAAGATTCGTTATTAGAACGAGAATCTTCACAATGGTATATAAGGGATTTGAAACTACATGTTTCAAACATAGAAAATAAGAACATAAAGGAGATCAATGTCCTATGAACCAGGCTAAGGCTACATCCACGGGCTCGCCGGAAAAGTTTTCACCGGAGCAAGATCAGAGGGACACGATGACGGAGAGTTTTACAAAACAGCCCCTGTTCAGTGATCATGGGACAACGACGGACGAGGAAAAGTTGCATTTAGACTGAGAGCCAGAAAAGGTGAACCCGAGAAGCAGCAGCAATTGGGTAATGGTGGACGAGGGGAAGATGAAAGGAAATATAGAAAAGGTTGCATTGGGCTCCAGATATGGTATTCTCCGAGAAACAGCTGACTGCCTGCCATCATATGCGAAAGCGGAAAATAGCAAGAAGAAGAGCATGGCAACAGAACGGAGAAGGAAGGTAGAAATTGGCTCGAAGCTAAATGAGGAAATTTCGACTGTAAAATGTTGAAAGAAGTTACTGTTACAGAGACGCCACCATCAATGTCAACTCCATTTGAGTTGGAATTCAAAAGATCACTCGTATGCCTATTGATATTATTGAAGATAGTTGTTGCAGAAAACAAAAAAAAACAAAAACAAAAAGACATTATGTTTTATAAAATAGGATGCAGAAGAAAAAAGTACATGCCTAATCTTTCATTTTCTTCTACATAGTCTATCGAAGAAGCAAGAGATGAAAGTGATGAAGAGAGACCAGTATCAGTCAAGGCTACAAGAACAAACCTTTTTGATGATGATGATGATGTTATTTCTCCACCCCATCCAAGTAAGTAGTGTCTCTATATTTTTATGATGATTTCTTTTTTTAATCCCTTGTAATTATCCCATATCTTCTAATGCTAACTACAACTCTTATGTATTAGCTTTGTCAGAATCACAAACTGGTAGTGCCTGCCCTTCTTCTATATTGGAGGTTGGTGAAATTTTGGAACTCGTGGAATTAAAAGATGATGAAGAACGAGATTTGCTTGTGAAGGCTCTTGAGCTATATCCCCAGCTAATCGCCCAATAATAGCTTATGCCTACAGAGTCCTTGTCGATATTTCAATTTTCCTAATACCATTACAGAGGCAGACAGATCAACCCTGGAGAATTACGTGCCAAAGTTTTCGACATTGACATGGCTGACGTGTTGACATACCTATCATTTTTCAGATTTAACTTTGTTGAAACGTTGTGGATTGAGCACTCATGTCTAAGTTGGTCATTTCAGAAAAATATGATTTAGAAAGGTATGGGTTTTTATCATAATAAAGAAGAGTAATTAACTGAATAAATTTGTTTTAAATTTAAAAAAAATATAAGTTTCAATTGACATTTTTAAAAAAATCAGGAAATCTAAATAAATTGATATATTTTATTAATTTTTTTAAAATTAATTTTTCTGATTTATGAACTGATATATAATTTGATAATACACATAAATATTTTAGAATATATATAATCTAAAGTAGTTTATTAACTTTTTAAATTAAAAAAAAAATAATTGGTGTACTATTATGAATACATTTAGCATGAGAGAAGGGATTTCTTCTCGTAATGGCCAAAATTAAGTTTGGAGGGAGGATGAAGCAAGCTCAAGAGGTCAACGTCCCTTAATTAATGGGAGAGAAATTAGGCCCAACTGAAAACCCTGATTTTAAAGGGTCGAAACTAAAGTTAAGGTTAATTTAAGAGATTAAATATTATGTTAAACCCTTCCTTTTTTGAGATATGATAATGATTATCTCTTAATATACTAGGATAGTATATGAAATGTTTATTAATTTTTTTATAGAGGAATGAATATTCAGTCTAAATAATAATTTGAATGGGTAACCATTCCTTAGAATTGGAAGTGATAACTAAAATGTCGTTATCATAGAAAAAATAAAAAGATATTTTCTTTTCATTTTCTAGAAATCTCAAAAAAAAGAATTTATTATGTCATTAAGGGTTGGTCAGGTGATAAAAATAGGTATGACATGTAAGAGTCAGAGTCTAAACTCTCTTAAATTCAACTAGGTAGTTGTTTTACAATACCAATTTAATTCCAAGAATAATTTTTACGGACATTGAAGTTATTTAATCAGAAGTGGTTATTTTATTGTATTTTGTTATTAGTAAGTACTTTTACCTGATATTATTAATTAATAAAAAAATTTAAAAGGCATTTTTACCTTTATAATAAAGCTAATATCATTGAGTGTTAACTCAATTTTTTTAGTATATATTCGTTTCGTCAAAGTATACACAAGATGCTAATCAAAAAGAAAATATTTGGATCAAATTCTTTGTGTCTATCAGCTTCTCTAATCACATTTAATCATGTATCTTATTTTTAAAATATTATTATTTAATTATAACCCTATATTAAAAAAATAAAACACATAATTATATATAATTAAATAACTTAATATAACAGACATATTGAAGAATTTAATATAAGTCCGGTCCTTTTTCAAATCATATTATATCATACTTAATTATGTTCTACAGCTTTTTCAAGTATTTTTTTTAAGACATCATTTTCAATGTCCAATAGAATTAATTAAAAAACACTTTTATATAAATTGAGATAACAATTTTATATATTTACTTTGAATTGAGTAAAATTATTTTTACTTTGATTTCAAAATTGATGAGCATTTTTACAGCCAGGGAAAATTTATATTATCATTTGTAACAGTAAGTACAGGCTCAGGAAAGGACAAAGTAAAATAAAATTTAAGAAACTAAAGATACCAATTTTAAATACGAAGGATTAAAATCAAAGTTAAGATAAATTTAAAAGATTAAATATTATGTTAAAACCTTCTTTTTTTTTTAGACGTGATAATGATTATCTCTTACTATACTCTAATTTTTTTTATAGACGAATGAATATTCAGTTTAAAAATTAATTTGAATGGGTAACCATACCTTAGAATTGGAAGAGATAACTAGAATGTCGTTATCATAGAAAAACTAAGAAGATCTATTTTTTTTTCATTTTCCAAAAATAATTTCATAGAAATCACGAAAAAAAATTTATTATGTCATTAAGGGTTGGTCAGGTGATAAAAATAGGTGTAACATGAAAGAGTCAGAGTTCAAACTCTCTTAATTCAGCTAAACTGGTAGTTTTTTATTATACCAATTTAATCCCAAGAATAAATTTTACGGACATTGAAGTTATTTAATCAGAAGTGGTTATTTTATTGTATTTTGTTATTAGTAAGTACTTTTACCTGATGTTATTAATTAATAAAAAATTTAAAGGCCATTTTCACCTTTATAATAAAGCTACTATCGTTGAGTGTGTCAACTCACTTTTTTTAGTGTATATTCGTATCGTTAAATTATACACAAGATGCTAATCAAAAAGAAAATATTTGGATCAAGTTTTTTTGTGTCTATCAGCTTCTCCAATCACATTTGATCATGCAGCTTCTCCAATCACATTTGATCATGTATGTTATTTTTAAAATATTATTATTTAATTATAACCCTATATTAAAAAAATAAAACACATAATTATATATAATTAAATAACTTGACATAATAAATATATTCAAGAATTTAATGTAAATCGGTCCCTTTTCAAATCACATTATATCATACTTAATTATGTTCTACAGCCTTTTCAAGTATTTCTTTTTCTTTTTAAGACATCATTTTCAATGTCCAATCAGGTTGTGAGTGTTAGAATTAATTAAAAAAACATTTTTATATAAATTGAGATAACTATTTTATATATTTATTTTAAATTGTGTAAAATTATTTTTACTCTGATTTCAAAATTGATGAGCATTTTTACGGTCAGGGAAAATTCATATTATCATTTGCATATTAAATATAAGTTCACGAGTATTCTCCACCTTAGAATCTTTTAACGTATGAAATGACCAGTAAAACAAACTCGCCCACAACAATAATAGTCACCCTTGTCATCAGGAGAAATACTTATATACTCCGGGAGTGTCACATCATTCATACTCTATCTAATGAAAATGTTACAAATGTCCTCCATTGTGATTTCATATCCCATAAATCTCTTCTAATTATTTCCCTTTTTTCTACAATAAATATATGTGATAATAGGATATGGAAAAAAGGAAAATAATTAGGAGAGATTTATGAGATATGAGATCACAATGAAGGATATTTGGAACATTTTCATTGGATAGAGTATGGATGATGTGACACTCCTGGATTATGTAAGTATTTCTCCGTCATCAGAGGCCCCCACCAGCCATCCAATGAACAACATAAATCAAAACAAAAATCAGAACGAAGAGAGCAAGAAAGTCCAAATGAAGGCATTGTGGGACGAAGACAAAATAAAGAAGAAGGTGCAGATGAAGTGGGGAAGAAGACGGAGCCATAAATTCGTGGAGAGGATGAGTCGCCGTCAGATTTGATCTGAGCTTGAGGTTGGTGATGAAGCAGAATTGGTTTCGGGGAGGACTTAAGCGAGAGTCGTAGATCTTGGTTATGACAGGCTACTAGTTCTCGAAAGCAAATCTAGTATCTATGTTCAGAAGCTCATCGACGGTGGGATAGAAAATCGCCGGCGGTAGGGGTGAGAAGCTCGCCGGAAATGGATACCAGTGGGTGAGGAGAACGGCCAGAAGCTTGACACATGAACCAAAGAAGGAAGGGGCGAAAATGAACTCCGCTGTGACGATGAAGTTGTGAATTTTAGGGCTGTTTGGTACATGGGACCGGAATTTAAAAAATTTGAAGGAGCAGGGTTATAAAATGTTAACAAAATGCAAGGTATAAGATAACAAAAAAAAATAAAAAAAGGTAAGAAATTTCACTTGCAAAATTTTGAAGGGAAAATTAATCTTCTGGTCCCACAACTTTTAACTTGATTGTAACTCAATTATTGAACTTTGACTTGATGCAATTTAATTCCTGTAATTTTGATTCGATTGTAATTTAGTCGTTGAATTTTGACTCACTGTAACTCAGTCCTTTTAGTTTTAACTATTTTATAATCCCTACGTATAATACCTTTTTGGTAATGTGATTGGAGGGAGTATGAAAGATGAATAATTAATTTGTAGATATTAAAAAGATTATTTAAATTACTTATTTTTTAAATATATTTTCTCGGGTTCATAATATAAATTACTTTAACAAATTCATCAAAAACAAATAATGATAATTAACTCATTAGATCTATCTTTATTTAGAGGATTTTTTTATTCAATTTTACCCTTATCAAAATAAGGTTTTGAAAAATTTAAAAAGGTATAATGAATCACATTGATTATCTTGCAATTGATTTATATTATGAACTGAAATATTTTTTTTTTTTTGTGAAACGAAACCTTCATTATTTATAGGTGGGTTATGTGGATGCATGAAAGTATAACCCAAGTCACCATCTAGCTTTTTTCTTAAAAAAATCAAATATATTTGATGAGTCTAAAATTGAGGCGGAAACGAAACAATGGATGGATAAGACCCATACTACGTGTTTTCATTCTCCAATTATTTATCGTACATCTCAACATCGCAGCTAGGGAAAATAAATCACATTTTGGTTCAATTTTAAAATTCGATTTTGGTTACATTATTATATCTGTCAATTATTTTTAAAAAAGAAATCATTGATACACACTGTAATACCGACTAATATGAACTTAAGTCAGATTAAATCACTAATTTTATTTATGAAGATTTTTTTTCTCCTAATAGCTAAAGATTTGTTTTAACAAGAGATTTTATACATCTTTGTATATTTATAACCGTTTTATAAACTGATCTTCAAATAAATAAATAAAAATAAGCTCACGTACTATAAACATTATCTGTAATGGGTCATCACCATTCGCCACCTCATTCTTTCATATGTTATCTCATACTTATCATCTTATCTTATTGATGCCAAAAAAATAAAAAAAATTCTTATAATCTTATTAATTTTTTTTTTGTTTTCTTCCCATGTATGTGTATCTATTTATTGAAACTCACAAGTGCCTTATTACATTTATACCTGCATTATATTGTATAAAAAATATTTTAAGAATAAATTTTTTTTTATTAATTCCTATACATGCGCACACACTTATACATATATAGCAAGTCAATCTATTAGTTTATATGATTATTATTCAAGAAATTCATAAGAAAATTCAATATTCAAATATTATAAGGTCTTGTTGGGCACAAATAATGATTACCTTGTTTTTTTAATGAAAAGAATTGCTTTGTTTGAAACCCTCCGTGAGGTCATGGGTAAGGATTGCACACTCCCATCATTAGGAAGATGGTTTGGTGTCCCCATCTTGACATTTGGGGGAGACATCCCATAATATGAAATTCCTACAATGCAAATCATAGGTTAAAGATCAATATTGCCTCTACGTTTGGTGTAGGATGCCAGATAAAGCACCCTACCCTAAACTATTATCATAGAAAAAAAGGGAATATTTCACATTTAGAGACAAAAATATAGATTTATACTCCAACTTTATATAATGTTTGAATTCCTTAATTTTACAAAGTATTCTTTTAATTCTTTTAATCCCAACGTTTCTAGTTTTAAATAACATAGTTTTATGTGAATCATTGTTAGTCATAAACTTAAACTTAATATATTAGGGAAGTAAAAAGACATTTTATAAAATTAAAGAATCAAAATAAATTCTTTTGTGAAATTAAAGGACAATAGGCGCACTGTTATCAACTTACAATGCATGAACAAAATACTTGAACCAAGTTAAATCTGAAATTAAAATAAATAATAATATTGTAATATCTACTAATGATATAACAAGAAACAAAGGCCTTGATTTGATGTCTTCAAGCATAAAACAAACATGTTCCTCAACTCTAATATTTGAAGATGATGTAAGTTAAAAAAAAAAAAATACATAACGGGTGAAGAGTGGGGGAAAATCTTTAAATTATATTACCTATTATCCTTATATTTATCATTTTTTAAAAAACTAATTTCATAGACATATAAGTTGAATTATAATCAAATAATACACATAAATGAATTTTTTTTAGAAATGTACTTAACTTATTTAATCTCCCAAAAAATTAACTTACTATTATGTTAAGGACTAGAAGTATTAAATAACTTTCATGGATATATAAGCACCCACAATATCTTCAGCCCCAATATAATCATATATTATTTAAAATATCAAAAAAATTTATAATTTTTGGTTAAACATGTATACATGACTTTATCCGCATAATTATATTCAATTAATGGTAATAAACATAGACTTATGAGAGTTTACTTATATTGATAAATAAATTTAAGAAATTTTATAATTAAGTAAATTAAATGTAAAAAATGGTAACAATTTGATTTAAATATTTTAAATTGAAATAATTGAAACGAAGTTCATCAACATTCATATTTTATCATGCTTAACCAATTTCTATGAATATATAAAATCACTAAAGATAATCAAATTCAAAATGTTAGCATGGATTTATAAGCAAGTTCACATGATTTTGTAAAATGGAAATGTAAAAATGGTAAACTCTATATGAACTTGCAAGTTCAATCAAATTTCGAGTTAATACGAGTTGACACGATTTTATTAGTTATAATAATAAAAACAGTAAACTCACAGTTCAACTCGTGAGTTTGTTAATAATTATCATGACATTTATTTTCCTTTGGCTTGAATCATATTTCAGATTTTGTAATATTTCATGGGGAGTATAATATTTCTTATAACCTATATAAAACTCTCTCTGGTGTTTTTTTAAAAAGCAATAAATACCAAATTACATAAAATGAATTGTTGATTAAAATTAGTTAAAAGTAATAAATGTGTTAGGAATCTAATTTTTTATAATTATATTTTTATTTATGAATATGATAAGTGAGAGAGGATATGTATGAAAAGATATGAAAAAGTGCATTAAATTCTTAGTTAAAAACAATTTATTTCTTCTAAATAGAATTATTTGATATGAGAATAATATTGCTTATAAAAATGACCGATGAAATTACATGCTATGTTTCTTTTTAATTTTCCGGGGTTTTCCCTTTAGCTTTTCTTTTATGTTTCTTTATGCACTCATGAATGCCACATGTTAATTAAGTTTATCATAATGTCTAACAACCTTCAAATCTTCAATACAGATTATGTCATTTTGTATAACCACGAAAAGTTGAAAACGACGCTAAGAACTCCCATCTTAATAAAAATCTAACAATCATAGTTACAAGGCTGGTCTAGTACATGAAGTATTTATATTAATTATACTGCATCTTAAAATATTTACAGTTCATTTAGCATGCTGAAGTGTTTTTTAGATACATCTAGGTTTAACATCCTAAAGTATTTTGTTATTCTTCTAATATGTAAAGGTATTTTTATAAGTTCATCTCGTATGATAATTTTTTTTTTTTAAGTTCTTCTACACCCTAATGAGGTTAAAATTTCTTCTGAAAAATACTTTATAGGACAAATTGTTCATAAAATATTTTTTTTGAGGTGTTGAATGTGAACCACATAATACTTTAGTTACTCTGCGCAGGTATAAAAATAGTTTAGGCTTATATTTTAGTGGATTTTTTTTTATCACCATTGATTCTTTTATATTTTCTAATATTCCTTTAATATACATAACAAAGAAACGGGTTAATCCTTCGCAACATGATAAAACAATGTTCGAATTCTTATTAACAGATGTATTTAAAAGTGTCTCAAACAGAATTATCTCAAATAAAATGATACCTGTGTCGCAAAAAAAAAAATGTTACAACAACAATATTTTTGTTTAAAATACAGATGGCAAACTTAATAGCTTGAAATGAAGAATAAGATGGAACCCACAATCTCTAATCCAAGTGAAGCAACAGCAAATAACGAACGCTAATTAATTTCTTTACTTAATACAAACAGAATATAACCAAATTATCATATGCACTTAATAATTGCTTTACATAATCAAGTCGTGGAAGATTGGAAGTTAATGCAACGCAGTGAGGAAGAGCTACGTCAATATGGAAATAAAATAATTAGGAGTCATTTTATTATTTAAAAAATAAAATGTAATTGAAAAGTATACAAGTTACTTGAAAGGCTAAAATTCCAAAATATATTAAGAAATGATGTTTGCTTCAATAGACACTCACCCAGAATATATGAATACAAAATTAGTTTTTTTTTTTTGAAAAAAAAGGTGGCTTAAGTTTTAATTAACGTCTTTGACTCTAATTTGACCCTACTTGGGCGGTGGAATATGCAACGTGTTAACCTTTCACTCTCACATTTATGTATTTGATTGAAACAATTGATGCTTACATTTCTAATCTCTATCTATTTAATTCATTATTAATTATTTATAGTAGAAAAGAGGGAAGATTAATTGTCACTAAAAAGCACCCGCAAAGTAAAAGAATCAGATCTCTGCTGATCATGTTTAGAATAATTTGTTCACTGACATGTGTTTTGTATGTTCTAGATTAAAAAATCCCATCATTAATAATATAACCGTATAAGAGTTAGTAGAGTAGTTTTCTATGATTTTAAATTTAAGAATTTAATTCATTTTATCACTTAAAATTTATAAATAAAGAAATTGATAAAAGCAACTATGATTCAATGTCTAATCACAATAATTACAAGGAAAAAAAATCACAGAAATAGAAGATGAAAGAGACAGAAAAAAAGAGAAAAAGCATGGGTCCATGCCACCTTGATTTGGGTCTTCTTTTGAACCATATCTAGGCCCAATTTCTTCAGGCCCATATTCCTTTTTTGGATCATCTGTTAAACCTATAGGGTCCAAACAGTCTTCCTTTTTTAAACCCATTAGTAAAAGAAGAGAAGACAATAGTTATGATCTTTCAAATACTCCAAGATCTTTATTCAAATTAATTATAAAAAATAAATGGGGATTTGGTTGCTCCAACATTGAATAGTCTTAAACCCAGTTGAGTTTCAGTATAGCACTCATCAACCCTTGTGCTTCTATTTCTTGTCTCCCTCTAATGGCTCAGTATGTGTTTGGATGTTTAAGTCTAAATGGACTTAAGACTACATACCCACACCATGTGTGAAGATGCATGATTTAGTTAGTAAAGTAATAAAGTTCAATTTGTTCATGGCAATAAATCTCATCCTACACTGCAAAAGTATTATATGTCTTGTTTTGGTCTTCAATATTTTGTTAAAGATAATAATGACTTTTATAAATATTTCAATACAAAATATGTAATAATTTTTTTTGGCAGTAAGAAAAATTGATAGTAATTTCTGGGTTATTTCAGTGGTAAGAAAACATGTGATAAATTTAATGTTTAAAGAAATATTTGAGGACCATGTGGAAAGAGTACATATTCTTGTATGTTGAAAATGAGAGATGCAAGATGGAAAAATCTTGTTCCTGATAGTATTCCAAAAAAATATGGAGTTACGAAGGACCTAACTAAGTTTGCTTTGCATCATTATCCTCACACTGAGTTCCTTGTTCTCAAGAAAGCTAAAAATTTTCAAGATATTGAGCATTAAAAATTACAATTAGAATAGATAGTAGTAAGAAAATATGTGATAAATTTAATGTTTAAAGAAATATTTGAGGACCATGTGGAAAGAGCACATATTCTTGTATTGCTGAGAATGAGAGATGCAAGATGGAAAAATTTTGTTCCTGACACTATTCCAAATGAAGGACCTAAATAAGCTTACTTTGCATGATTATCCTCACATTGAGTTCCTTGTTCTCAAGAAAGCTAGAAATTTTCAAGATATTGTTTATTAAAAATTACAATTAGAATAGAGAGTCCTTAAACTACTCTAAATTATTTGTTTAATTTTTTTATTAAATATGTAATTTCATTTTCTTTCAAAAATCATAAAGAAAAATGAAACTGGTATCAGAACCAATGAGGATTGGATCAACTGAATAACATAGAAAAAATGAAATTGGTATCAGAATAAAAGTGATGAAATATTTATTAAAAAATGCCTTATTAATATTTATCTTAGAACTTGATAGAACTTTGATACTAGTTATAAAAACAAACCTCTTTTATTGATGTGATAAAATATAATATCTTATTAATATTTATATTAGAATTTGATAGAACTTCTAATACCAGTTTTATGGATAAACCTCTTTTATTGATATGATGAAATATAATGCTTTATTAATATTTATCTCACCAAATATGTATTCTAGCTTTTCACAAGACCTTATAGATAATTTTTCCAAAAGGCACAGGTTTCTGGCCAAAAGGGATGATAATACCAATTCTAACTTGACACATCCTTGAATTTTAAGAGATTTTAACTTAGGAAATAAAAAACCATCACTATTTGGATTATTAACATCCACCACTTCTTCTCTTGGACTTTCATATTCAATTAAAGTTTTCACCTTCTTACTACAGAATACATTTGTAGTGCAAGATGAGATTTAACTTGGCTAACTCCATTTTTATTTTCTCTGTCATCTTTTGGCTTTGAATCTATGACATGGTCATTCTTAAAAAAATACAAAACTTCCAACGATGAGCAGCTGTTAATAACTTTAAATGGGTTGTTCCTCTCAATTATGCATCTTCTTATCCCTAACAATCTCAAGTTCTCTAATTCCACAATTTCTTTCGGTAACTCCGTGACGAAACAATTTTTGAATTCAAGAGTCACAAGCTTGTTGAGGTGTATCAAAATAGAGATGTCACCCAATCTCCAACAATCCAAGATGAGTGTTCGGATATCTCTTAATGAAAGAAATGACTCTAATGAAAGAGAGGGATATACCACACCTTTATCACGACATAAAAATAGATTCTAAGGTTGACCATCTTTTCAAATATTGCATATGAATCTTCCACTTCAACTTCTCCCTTTATCCAAACCAGTAGAACCTTAAGTTTTGCACCATCAAAATGATTTGGAAAGCCTTTGTTAATCTAAGACAAAAATTTTCTACCTGAATTTTCATTGAAATAAAAGTTGTCATTATATTTTATGGATGATGTTTCTAAATAATTTTCGATGATTTGCATGTACAATTAGCTATGTTCACCAACTCGGACCGACCCGGCCATGTCAGCCCATGACTCGATGACTCGAATGGAAAAGTGGTCCGAGTTGGCTACTGACCCTGAGTCATGGTCAACTCGGTGACCCGGCCACGACTCGGGGTTATGTTTTTTTAATAAAAACAGGGACGAAATGACGTCGTTTCGTCTCTTTGTAATTTTTTTTTAAAAAATATGAATATTAATTTTAAACATTTGAATTTTAAAAAACAAAAAAGACACTTTTTGAAACCCTCGGTGGTGGGTCAGAGCACAAGGAAGTGTGGGTGATCTGAGAAAGAAAATGTTTTGCGTGCGAAACTCTATTTGTCCATGTGGTTGTCACCGACGAACGCTTTGTTTTGGACTTTTGGAGGTGTCTTCTCCAGTCCGTCCTCCTCCTGTCTCCATCTCTGCTGGTTAGGTGTTAGTGTGGTAGAAGCGTTAGTCTTTGGGTTCTCGACTTCTCGCTGTTCGTCTTTGGATTCTTTCTGTTCACCATCCATCAATTGCTCCAGTGAGGTCAAGGTTCGTCGTTTGGGTGGTCAAGTGAGTCTCAGTTCGTGGCTTTTTTCACATTGATCCACGATAGCCACCAACCCTTTTCTTGTCTCTGCGGTGTGTTTTTAGCTTTTTTTCATCGTCTTTGGCCCAATGCCTCTGCTTTTACATCTTCACTACATCACCCTTGCATAGATGGCGCTCCAGTTTGTGCATTTGTTTCTTTCTATTTGCTTTAATCTGAATTTTCAATTTTGTAACTCTTAATGTTGATGATTACGTAGCTTTCATTTGCTTGCTTGTGACTCTGTTTTTTGCTTGAGGATTAGCTATTCGAGAATACAACTTTCTGGATGAATTTGATAGATTGAAAAATAATTTCATGTTTTGAACTCTGAAATTCGTAATTTAATTTTGTTGCTCAATTCGAAATTAGTTGCATGTGTTAAAGAACTTTCGATTTATAGTCATTGCTTTGAATTACTGACCTTGACCACAGGATGGAATGTTAACATCTATTTGGAAGGATTCCTTTAAGTAATTCTTCTATTAGAGCCTATGTACTATTATCAATTCATTCATTCTCTATCTCAATCTGAATTGTTTTTTGTCTCATATTTATAGGAGGGGAAAGTCAAGATCTGAATGTTTCTGCTACTGCGTACCTAAAGAACTTCACTCGGCGGAACATTGTGCATCTTCTAAGTTGAGCAAGGAGTTTAAGGATCAGCTGATTCAAGCTTTGCTTCAAGTTCAACCTTCTATTCTGAAAATTTTAGTTGAAGTGGTATGTATACTTCGTTTGTATTGCTCACTTGTGTTTGCTTATTGCATCTTTTTGGTAAGATTGCTTATATATTTGAGCTTTGCATTGGTGGCAATTTCGGGTGATCGTTGTTGCTGAGTTTGTTAAGGAGAATTTGTGGCCAGATCTTGTGCCTAATCTTCATTCTTCTATTCAAAATAGCAATCTTGTTAACAGTTTAAACTCTAAGTGGAACAGTATCAGGTGCCTATGAATGATGTTTAAAAATAAATTCTATATCACACTCTTTCAATTCATAATATAAAACTCTATTTTAAAGTGATATAATTTTTTTGCGTTTGGCTTGCTTGTATCAGTGGTACCTTGTGCGTGGTTTTGTAATGAAAGCTACACTGTGCAATACTGCAATGTCATTGATTTTGGATTCTTGACTTGCTTTGATAGGGTTTTAATGTAATGGAAGTTCTCTTTTGGATTTGCTAGCTTTTGGATTCTGAATTTGTGATACATTGCGTAGTAGTGATATATTGTGTGGATTTGCTCTGGGTTTTATTGCAATGGAGGGTAGAAATAATAATAATGAAGGAACTCAAGGAAGTGAGAATCCTATTCCTACAACCACCAATCTTGAGTCTAGCAATCCTCCTCATTGCAGCTTGCCCAATACACAATTATCAGGGGCAAGTGGTGTGAAAAAAACTGACCCTGCATGGCAATATGTTTCAGTTAAAAAAGAGGGGAAAATCAATGTTTTTACATGCCTTTTATGTGCTTCAAGTTATAGGGGAGGTGGGATAAATAGGTTGAAGCAACATTTAGCTGGTGTGAGTGGTCAAGTTAGTTTATGTAAAAAGGTTCCTCATGATATACGTGCTAGAATGAAAGAATCTTTGATAGAGGGTTCAAAGAAAAAACTCGTTCCTATTATAAAGGAAGATATCGATAAGGGTAAAGAAATTGAGGAACCGATTACTTCAAAGAGGAAAGCAACTGAAGTTGGGAGGGTTGACAATTATTTTGCACCTAGGAAAACTCCTGGTTCCCAACCAAGCATTAAGAATGCTTGGGCAAGTCAAGAAGCATTACATAATCCCAAGATGACATTTGTTGAATGGGCCTATATAAATTGTATTCCATTTAATGCACTGAATTACCCTATGTTTCAAAAAGCTATTGATGCTGCTATTGCAATTGGTCCTGGGTTTAAAGTTCCTACTCATTATGAATACAGATTTAGCTTATTAGGAGATTGTAAAAAAGAATGTCAACTATTGATTGATAGTCATCGAGCTAAATGGATAGAAAATGGTTGTACTCTCATGGCTGATGGTTGGACTGATGTGAGACAACGAATATTGATTAACTTCTTAGTTTATTCTGTACATGGCATGGTCTTTGTGAGATATGTTGATGCTTCAGATTTGGTTAAAGATGCCACCACTTTATTCTCATTGTTTAGTGAAGTTATAGAGTGGGTTGGTCCAAAAAATGTTGTGCATGTGGTGACTGACAATGTTGCTAACTATGTAGCATGTGGAAGATTGTTCAGAGAGAAATACAAAACTATTTATTGGTCACCTTGTGCAACTCATTGTTTGAATCTTGTTTTGAGAGACATTGCCTCCATGCCTCATGTGTCTGACCTTGCAAAAAAGGCATCTAAAATCACAATCTTTGTATATAATCATATGGTCTTCTTATCTTGGCTAAGGAAAAGACCTAGTTGGAAGGAAAATGTGCACCCTGGTGCGACAAGATTTGCCACCACATTCATCACTTTGCATAGTATATATATGCACAAACATGATTTACAAGCTCTGGTCATTGATAATCATTTTGTTCATCATAAGTTAGCAAGCACTAAAGCTGGGAAAAGATTTAGTGCAATTGTACTAGACAACCGGTTTTGGAGCGATTATTACCAAATTGTGAAGATCATATCTCCACTAATAAGACTGCTGAGGATTGTTGATTCAGATGACAAGCCTTCAATGCCTGATATCTATGAAGGCATGCAAAGGGCTAAGAATACAATCAAAGACATGTTTCAAAGGAAAAAGGAATTGTACAAGCCTTACACAAACATTATTCAATCTCGTTGGGATAAGCATTTGAAGAATGAACTTCATGCAGCAGCATATATGTTGAATCCTTCATTCTTGTACAATTCTGACTTTGTTAGAAAGCATAGGTTAATGCAGTCTGTGATTTATGTCTTTGAGTCAAATTCACCTCAAGACCTTGATTATTATTATATTAAAATGATGCAGCAAATTAGTATCTACTGTAACCATAAAGAGTCATTTGAGAAGGTTTCATGTGAAAAGGCAGCACAAAAACTAGTCCCTCGTAAGTATATTTAATTTGATATTTGAATTCACATATCAATACATATTTAATTATATACTAAATGTTATTTACTTTATTATATAGATGAATGGTGGTTGTACTATAGGGGTTCAGTTCCAGAGTTGCAACAAATTGCAATACGTATCCTTAGCCAAACTTCTTCCTCTTCTGTTTGTGAAAGAAATTGGAGTTTATTTGAGCGTATCCACACAAAGAGAAGAAATAGATTAGAGCATCAGTGGCTCAATGATTTGGTTTTCACAAATTACAATTTGAGGTTAAAGTATAGGTAATATACAATTAACTTATGAATGATTTTATAGTTTTATTAAATATATAGTTCATTAACTTGTGTTTATGGTCTTTTATTTTGATATTAAAGGAACACATTGAAGAAGAGGAAGAATGAAATCTATGATCCGATTGATTATGAATCAATTGATGAATTGGATCGTTGGGTGGTTGAAGAAGATCCAACTCCTAAATTTGATAATCCACAAGTGACAGATGTTGAACTTGAGACGCAGTAGGTAGGGTGCGCTCAAGTCCCACATCAGTTGGACTCGTTCAAAGTAAAAGCCATATATGTAGTCAGGGTGTGACCTTTGACATCCGAGGCGCCTTTTGAGTGACTATGGGATATCAAAAGGATAAAACCTTGTGCCTATGGGCGACTAAACAGGGACAATACCTAAGGATGTTACAATATGGTATGCTCAAATCCCACATCAGTTAGACTTGTCCAAAGTGAAGGCCATATATGTAGTCAGGTGTGGCCCTTGACATCTGAGGCGCCTTTTGAGTGACTATGGGATCTCAAAAGGACAAAACCTTGTGCTTGTGGGCGGCTAAACATGGACAATACCTTAGGATGATCAAATTGCAAGGGATTATGGACATTTATAATTATATTTTCTATTATTTAAGAGTATATTCTTACTTTATGAATATAATTATGTTTTTACTTTTTAATTTACTTTATTTATTTATCTATCTAGGTGATGCAAATATGCATATTGCTGGGGATTCGTCTGTGAATGATGATGATGATGATCCTACTATTTTTGGCTTTTCTCCTACAGCTCCGCCTCCTAATGTCTCAATACCATCAGATTTAAATGATGTTAATGCTAATTTTGGTGTTGATGAATATTTTTTTAGTAATGTATTTAACTTATTTAATCTCCCAAAAAAATTAGTTTACTATTATGTCAATGACTAGAAGTATCAAATAATAACTTTCATGGATATATAATCACCCAAAATATCTTCAGGCCAAATATAATCATATATTATTTAAAATATAAAAAATATTTATAATTTTTGGTCAAACACGTATACATGACTTTATCCGCATAATTATATTCAATTAATGGTAATAAACGTAGACTTATGAGAGTCTACTTATGTTGATACATAAGTTTAAAAAAGTTTATAATTAAGTAAATTAAATGTAAAAAATGGTAACAATTTGATTTAAATATTTTAAATTGAAATAATTGAAATGAAGTTCATCAACACTCATATTTTATCATGCTTAACCAATTTCTATGAATATATAAAATCACTGAAAATGATCAAATTCAAAATGTTAGCACGGATTTATGAAGTAAGTTGACACAGTTTTGTAAAACGGAAATGTAAAAATGGTAAACTCTATATGAACTAGCAAGTTCAATCGAATTTCCAGTTAACACGAGTTGACACGATTTTATTAGTTATAATAATAAAAACGGCAAACCCAATCAAGTCAACTTGTGAAATTTGTCATAATTATCATGACATTTATTTTCCTTGGGTTTGAATCATATTTCAGATTTTGTAATATTTCATGTGGAGTAGAATATTTCTTATAACCTATATAATACTCTCTCAGGTATTTTTTAAAAAGCAATAAATCCAAATTACATAAAATAAATTAAATTGTTGGTTAAAATTAGTTAAAAGTAACAAATGTGTTAGAGATGTAATTTTTTACAATTATATCGGTATTTATAAGTATGATAAGTGAGAAAGAGAATATGTAGGAAAAAAAATATGAGAAAGACATATAATTAATTTAGAATAAAAATGAAAAAGTGCATTAAATTTTTAGCTAAAAACAACTTATTTCTTCTAAAAAGAATTATCTGATATGAGAATAATATTACTTATAAAAATGATCGATGGAATTACATGATGTGTTTCTTTTTAATTTTCCGGGGTTTTCCCTCTAGCTTTTCTCGTATGTTTCTTTTTTTTTTTGCTTAGAGCCCCCGGTGTCCAGCCCCCCTTTGGAGAGCTGACTAATCCGGAGCGCCCCCCGGGATTAAGGGGACTTCCCAGGGATATGCAGTCATGAATGCCACATGTTAATTAAGTTTATCATAAAGTCTAACAACCTTCAAATCTTCAATACAGCATTTTGTGTAACTATGAAAAGTTGAAAACGACGCTAAGGACTCCCATCTTAATAAAAATCTAACAATCATAAGTTACAAGGCTGGTTTAGTACATGAAGTATTTATATTAATTATGATTCATCTTAAAATATTTTATGATTCATTTAGCACCATGAAGTGTTATTTAGATATATCAAGGTTTAACATTCTAAAGTATTTTGTTATTTGTCTAATACCTTAAAGTATTTTTATAAGTTCATCTCGTATTATAAAGTATTTTTTTCAAGTTCATCTGCACCCTATAGATGAGGTTAAAATTTCTTCTGAAAAATACTTTAAAGGACAAACTGTTCATAAAATATTTTTTTTGAGGTGTTGAATATGAACCACATGATACTTTAGTTACTCTGCGCAAGTATAAAAATAGTTTAGGCTTATATTTTAGATGGAGTTTTTTTTTATCACCATTAATTCTTTTATATCTTCTAATATTTCTTTAATATATATAACAACTACAAAAGGAATGGGTTAATCCTTTGTAACATGATGAACCAATATTCGAATTCTCACTAACAGATGCGTCTAAAAGTGTCTCAAACAGAATTATCTCAAATAAAATAGTACTTGTGTCCGCAAAAAATTCTACAACAACAATATTTTTGTTTAAAATACAGATGGCAAACTTAATAGCTTCAAATGAATAATAAGATGGAACCCACAATCTCTAATCCAAGTGAAGCAACAGCAAATAACGAACGCTAATTAATTTCTTTACTTAATACAAACAGAATAGAACCAAATTATCATATGCAATTAATAATTGCTTTACATAATCAAGTTATGGAAGATTGGAAGTCAATGCAACGCAGTAAGGAAGAGCTACGTCAATATGGAAATAAAATAATTAGGAGTCATTTTATTATTTAAAAAATAAAATATAATTGAAAAGTAGACAAGTTACTTGAAAGACTAAAATTCCAAAATACATTAAGAAATGATGTTTGCTTCAATAGACATTCACCAAGAAAATACGAATACAAAATTATTCTTTCTTTCTTTTTTCTTTTTTTTTTAAAAAAAATTGGCTTAAGTTTTAACTAGCATCTTTGACTCTAATTTGACCCTACTTGGGCGGTGGAATATGCAACGCGTTAACCTTTCACTCATATCAAACAAATCTTTAGGTTTGGCGTCTATTTATTTAAATTAACGGTAAAAGTTACTTTATTGATATGATTTACAGTTTATTAAATAAATAGGTGAGAAACATTTTTATCCCAACTTATTACATGATGGATTGATGAGGGAGTCAATAATTGAAATTTCATCTTGCCAAACAACCGTTTTTTATGGAAATCAATATCAAATCCAATTTTATTCCTCAAAACCTGCATACCAAACAGGTCATAAGAAATTTGCATAGGCAGCAGAAATTCCAAAGAGCCTCACTTTTTCCCTGACCAGTGAGATTTTTAAGTGTCCCATGGAATCAATTTATTTATTTATTTTACAATCCATGAAATGAAATCAACTTAAATTTGGGAAACCATGATCCAAACATTCATTAACTTCTCATTTACCCTTTCCTTCATGGTAGGTAATTTTACCCCAAAATTCAAAGATCATTATAATCATAAGTGGGGTCAAATTTGCCCATTGTATTCTTAATATTCTCTATATTCTTAAATATAAGATCTCTTTTATAGTGCGATTGAAAGGGGTATAAGAGATGAATAATTAATTTATAGATATTAAAGAAATTATTTAAATTACTTATTTTTTTTTTATGAATCTACATTGGTTTTTCTAAAATACTCTATTTAATTATATGCATGCATTGAAACTGCACTAGATTGAACTTACCTTAATATAATACTTTTGGAAAAAATTATAAATTTAGAAGATAAACTACATTGAAATCTTACATTAAGGATTAAAATAAACAATTTGTCTAATTTTTTTATTTAGTACTAGAATATATGTATTCCCTTCTGTTCACAATATAAGTAGCTCTAACAAATATATCATAAACAAGTAATGATAGTTAACTCATTAGATCTGTCTTCATTTGTAGCTTTTTTTTTTCTTTTCAATTTTACCCTTACTAAATGAAGCTTTTAAGAAGAGAGAAAGGTCCAATGAGTTGTATTAATTATTTTATAAGTGATTTATATTATGGATCGAAACCTTTATTATTTACAAGTGAGTTGTATGCATGCATGCATGCATGAATTGTTGGTGGGAATGGCTCTCTGAAAAGTACAAGAAGAAGAGATGAAGAAGAAAGTTGTGCACGAAGTCTCCAAGGCGTGGGCAACACTTTCCTTTAGGCTTAATTCGCCCCCACCTATTCCTATATTACAGGGTGCAAGTTGGGTAAACCGGCGAATTTCCTGCAGGATACAATAGAGACCCTTGGGTATGGATTGCACTCCCAAGACTCAAGCCAAGACAACAAAAGCTTTTACAAAGTGATAGTTTGGCTTTTTCTATGTGTGCACTCAAAGAGAAAGACAATGAGTTTGATCTTGTTGTGAGAAAATTGTGTGTCAAATGGAGTGATGGGGAGGGTATTTATAGAGTGTAGAGAGATGTCTTGAAGAGGTACCTTTTGAAGTAAGAG